>PVLC010001867.1:0-79120 GCA_004027655.1 Graphiurus murinus | reverse complement strand
GGGATTACAAGTATGCGCCACCACGCCCGGCTAACTACCTGAATCTTTATCCTAGTCTCTGGAGTCCAAACCAAGATGTGGTCCTCACAGAAAATGCACAGCACAATTATAGTTATACTTTCCTTGCATGATTATCTGAAGTCATAAGTGATATTTCAAGAGTAATGATGGGCTAGGCATGGTGGCACACACCTGTAATCCCATTCCTTGGGAGACTGAGCCAGGAGAACTGCAGATTCTCAGACAACCTCAGCTACCTAGCAAGATTCTCAGCAATCTAGCAAGACCTTGTTTCAAAACAAAAATATTAAAAAAGGGTTGGGGGTGTAGAATGACCCTGGGTTCAATCTCCAGTACCAAAAATAAATAAATAAATAAATAAATAAATAAATAAATAAATAAATAAATAAAGCAATGATTTTCAGCCATAGTAGAGACTTGCAAGTAAAACATGGGTCAGCCAATTTCCCTTCAAACTATAAGATGTTAACAACACTGAAGACAAAAGAGATGGTTTTCAATATAAGTGCTAGAATTTCTTATTTAAAAGTGGATCTGTGTGTGTGTCTGTGTGTGATCTTGTCATTGTTAAAAGTAATTTTATTAGTGTATTAGTGCATTGCAATTATACCTCATAGTGAGGTTCAATGTGATACAAACACACATGCACATAGCTCTTTTGTTATTTCCTTCCACATCCAAATGAGAGCTACCTCTGAGATAATCCAGAAGTTCTAAACAGCTGTCCCTCAGTGACATCCAAACTCCATTTTACAGCATTTGAAAGTGAGATACACAAATATCTGTTTTGCACCTGAGTTTGCAAACTTATTAACCTGTACAACAAGGACACTTCCCCAACCACAGCGAAACTTCAAGAACAGAAAGTCAAGTGAGTTCTCAGCTTGGTGGGTTACAGGAAAGGCTCTCATAGGTTTATCTAGGATCCACTCCACGCTAATTCAAACTGGAAACCTGATTTTGTGGACTCTATTTAGAGTTTTTTTTTTTTTTTTTAAATCAAAGCACAGTCATTTAGCAGCAGGCAAATGCCATAGCTCCCCTTCAAGAGGATGATAGCTGAGGCTTTTAGTGGAGGGAAAATGAATGGTCACCAGCATGAATATTTCATCATTCACTCCCCAGGCACCTGGGAGATCAGCATATACAAATTACACTGATGCGGTGCCAGGAGGAGGCTGCCCAGAGCTCTCAAGGTAGGAGTTTCCAGAAAAGCACTTGAAATTCCACCCACTGCACAATATGACTTGAAGATGGCTGGAAACCTCAGTAGGCATTTGAGGGTCTTAAAAAGCACTCTGAACTTCAGGTGTCTTTACTCTTTGCTAAAATCACCAAATTTGATGATTGGAGAGCCACTTCACATGATGCCCTTTCAGCCTATATTCTGATCTGAATGAATTATCCCAGTGAGGGTCTGAGTTCCTCCCTGTCTGGTTAATGGTCTCAGAATCCTTTCCACCAATACATAACTGTTTAAAATCCCTTAAATTATGGGTTGATGAGAATAAAAAGCCAGAAATCACAAGGTGAGGGGATGAGAAATAAAATGGATTTGAAAACAAGGTATATGGGAAAGATCAGAAAACACCTTCCCTTCTGCTAAATAAGGAGCTCAGTTCTCTCAAAATAGCACCTCTCCATCTAATATTTGTAGAGCGCTTTATATTTCAGAACACACATTGATACATCAGTTGATCCAAAAAGTAGATCAGACATATGTCTTCGTTCCTAGTTGAAAGATAAAGGAACTGAGTTTCAAAGAGTTAAGTTACTTGCCCAAAGTCCCACTAGTGACCTGAGACCAAAATTCAGGAGTTCTGACTTCTGACTCAATTAGTGACCTGGTGCCAGAATCCAGGACTTCTGACTCATAGTCTAGAGCTTTCTCTGTAAAGCTGCCTCTCCCAAGCCAAATGACAGATGGGCCTTCACTTGGATAGTTTTCCTAGCAAGGTGTCCTCATTTGTGGGTGAAAGCCACAAGAGGTATCTCAAGTATGTTCTGTAGACTGCTGCGTGTTCAACTGACCTCTGAGAATCATCTCTTGGGTCAGACTGAATCTTGGATTTTCCATTTATTAACTGACTGTGCCCTTTGATGAAGTTATTCTACTTCAAGTTGGGACTACATCAAACTAAAGGGCTTCTGCACAGCAAAACTGTCTAAATGAAAAGGCAGTCTATGGATGAGGAGAAAATATTTACTTATTAGATATCTGATAAGGGATTAGTATCCAAAATAGGTAAGAAACTTAGACAACTCAATGGTAAAAATGCAATAACCCTATTTAAAAATGAGCAAAAGATCTGAATAGACATTTTTGCAAAGAAATAAAAATGGCCAGTTGCTATCTAAAAATTTGCTCAACCTCACTAATGCATATTAAAACCATAATGAGGTATCATCTCGCACCTATTAAAATGGCTATTCTCAAAAGACAAGTGCTAGCCGGGCGTGGTGGCGCACGCTTGTAATCCCAGCATTCGGGAGGCTGAGACCGGAGGATGCGGGTTCGCAGCCAGCCTCAGCTACCTAGTGAGGCACTCTGCAACTTAGTGAGACTCGGTTTCAAAATAAAGAATAAAAAATAGGGCTGGGGGTATAGCTCGGAGGTAGAATGCCTCTGAGTTCAATCCCCAGTACCGCAAAAAAAAAAAAAAAGACAAGTGCTAACAAGTATTGGTAAGGGTGTTAAGAAAAGGGAATCCTTTGGGGGGTAAGACAGGAGGATCACGGGTTCGAGGCAACTTAGGAAGATCCTGTTTCAAAATAAATAATTTTTTAAAAGGACTTGGAGATGTAGCTCAGAGTTAGAATGCCCCTGGGTTCAATCCCCAGTACCAAAAAAACAAACAAACAAAAAACCCTTGTATACTTTGTATACTTGCATACTGCTCATAGGACTGTAATATGGTACAGCTATTATGGAAATATCAAATGGATGTGTCTCAAAAATTAAAAATAGAACTATCATATGACCCAACAATCCCTGTGTAAAGTGTATACTGAAAGGAAATCAGCCCTTCATAGATATATCTGCACTCTCATGTTCATTGCAACATTATCCACAATAGTCAAGATACGGAATCAATGTAAGTGGATGAATGGATAAAGAAACTATGGTGTACACACACACACACACACACACACACACACACACACACACACACTATTCGGGTTTCAAGGAGATGCTGTCGATTGCAACAACCTAGATGAAACTGGAAGACATTACAGTAAGTGAAGTGAAACAAACACAGAAAAATACTGCGTTATATTACTTATATTTGGAATATAAAAAAATTCAAGTGCATAGAAACAGAATAGAACAAGGGTTACCAAGTGCAGAGAAAGGGAAGATGTGAGTGAAAGGGCAAAACTGGCATCTACGTAGGATAAGTAAATGTAGAGATCTAATGCACAGCATGAGGACTACAGTTAATGATGCTGTATTACATATTAAACATTAGCTGAGCAGAGTTTCGATACTCTCCCCCAAGAACAAAAAAAGGTAACCATGAGAGGCGATGGATATGTTAATTGATGTGACTATAGTACTTATTTCACCATGCATATGTCTGTCAAAACATCACGTGGTACACCTTAAATATATACAATAATAAATAAATGCACATTACCACTCCCAAGGGTATATAATATTTTCTTGGAAAGATGCTCAAAAAAATAAATAAAAATCCAAGTAAATCATCTTAACACAAAGCTTAGAATTTAGTTGTGCACAGAAGTGAGATGCTATGTTGGTGATAATTATGGTGATGCTAATCATTATTATAAATTCTAAATGGGACTAGCAAGTCCAAGCTAGCTTGTGAAGTAGGCGAACTGGACTTTGGCCATATATGCATCCCCTTTGTGTTTGTTACCTTTTAGACAAACATATTTATCTTGAGCTTTTATGTAATTTAATTTTATCCAACTTAATAGATCTTACGCATTTTAAAATCCAGGACCATTATGTTTAGACTTAGAATAGCACATTACACTGAGAGACTTAATAATTTAGACCCAACCTGAAGCAGCTACAGAGACAGAAACCTGTAAGTTAATATTTGTAGAGTGCCCCGAAGTGTGGCTATATAAGTGCTTGTTAAATATCTTAGTAAATTATGACTGCCTTTCCAACAAACTGCTATTCGATTCTTCAAGATTCAATGGCTTATTTGCCATGAAAACAATCTGCCAGAGAGAAATGAGAATAGCCTCTATATCCTCTCTTTGTTGAACAAGTTAGCAATGTTTGTGTGTGTGTGTGTGTGTGTGTGTGTGTGTGTGTGTGTATACATGCATGTGTGTGAGAGAATTACTGAGGATTGAGCAATCCTCAAGGAATCCTACCTCTGAGTTATACCCCTAACCCCTTTTATTTTTTGTTTTTGATACAGGATCTCACTAGGTTGCTGAGAATCTCAGTATGTTGCTGAGGCTATCCTTGAACTTATGATCCTCCTATCTCAGCTTCCCAAGTACTAAGATTATAGGCATGGGCCTCCATGCCCAGAAGTATTTTGCCTTTCCAAGTCCAGGGTATCCTATCAATGCCAAGGTTTAGCCTTATAAAGTTCTAGGAAATTAAGCCCATTTGGACTCTTTTACATTAGAAAATGTTCTTATCTAAGGCCCTAGTTCAGTTAACCATTTCCATGAATGTTTTAATGCATGCTATTTAGCTATTTTGCACACTGACATAAATTAAATGTGTATATTTTATTTTGTGGAGGATCCCATGGTTACCTTCAAATACCCCATACCTTCACCAGTGTGTAGCAGAAATATAATTTGGGGTTGAGCTGACCCAACCCAAGCTCCAAAATGTATCCCAGTTGGTCAAAGCCAATTAAGAAAATCCATACCACTTGCTGAAGTGCTTCAGATGGGAAGGGTATATCTAGAGAGCAGATAAAGACTCTTTGAGCAGTTGTGAGAAGCTATACTCTTCCCACTCGTAATATAAACACAGAAGTATGTGCCCTGAGTTCTTACTGGTCACAAGATTGTGACCATGAGGAAACCAGCCTGGGTATGAACCCAGCACACAAAGCAGATAAAACAGAGAAAAATAGATTTAAGACCTCAGTGTATGCCCAAAGGCTGCTCCACCTCTTGATTTTCAGTTAGTGAAGCACAAATCTAATTTGTTAATTAGCCTGAGCTAAGAGCACTGTATCATTCAAATTTTGATAACAGAAATGAAGATTTGGATGAATTGTGGTAAAAATGACCATGATGAGGGCTTTTCTGTCTATAATTGGGGAATTGATAAGCCTTTTTATTTAGCTTAATAGCCAATAAATCATAAACAAAGATAGAAGGCATATAAGAAATATCATCCATATCTCTGATTGCCTTCATTATATCATTCAATTATTTTGACTCGCCAACATGAAAAAAGTAGTAACTACTCAACTCTCCTTCTAAATCAGCAGAACTTCCATACACCTCTGTTTTCCACTGAAAAGAAATACAAATTCCTTATTTTCACAGGGTTAGGTCTCATTAATTTATGTATATAAGTTCACTATTATTTTTAAAATTTCACCCTAATACCAAGTTGGTAATGTTCCTACATCAGAGCATTCTGAACTAAATATACCTGTTACTTGCTGCCTATGTCAGAGAAACTGTTTCACTGATGAGGATTCACTGAAATTGAAAAAAATTAATTGCGTAAGTCACCCTGGTGGTGGCAGAACAACAATAAAACCTGAAACTCTGGCTTCTTTAGTACTCTCTTGAGCATGCCATGCAAATAGATAGCAAAATGCTGTGTCAGTCAGCTATTGCTGTGTAATAAACCATCTCAAAATTAACTGTATTAAAATAACTGTTTATTATCTTAAATCTGGGTTGGCTGAGATGCCTCTGTTTTGGCTACAGATCTGTGGAACTCCTCCATTTGTCTCTTATCTTCCAGGGATCACAGGCCTACAAGAGAAATCCTTCTCAGGGAGATGTGGGAAGGGCAAAATAGATCCCCCAAATGCACAGGTGTATTTTAAGCATCAACTTGTGCTACACATACTAACTTCCCATTGTCCAAGAAAAGTCACATTGTCATGTTGAAAGGCAAGGGGAAAGGTTTATAAAGTCACTGGAAAAGGGCAAAAATTGGGGGACAATAAATTACTGCCGATGTAAAGAAAGAGACTGAAGAACATTAAAGGAAAAATTAACTTTCCAAAGTCAGCAAAACACAAGGAGGTTTTCTATGAAGAGGGGAAAAAAAAAAAAACAAAAGAAAAACAGGCATTGCAGTTATGCAGTCCTGGGTAATGAGTAGGAAGGAAATGCCTCATCTGGATCAAGTTCATTTATTTAGCTTAAGATGAGGATTAATGCTATAAGTTTCTCATTAAATATTAAAACACAGCCCAGTTATCCAGGCACATTAGCCCAGATATCACCAATGCCAATGAAACTCCAGGCTCTAATTTGACAGGTGTAGATCTGAGCACTAACCGGTGGTGTATAAATAGAAGGCTTTGCCAGGGACAGAGAAGCAAAACATTCCTCTCTGCAGTACTGAAAGTCATATTGCAAATGAATTCTCAGGTTTCGTTTGGACCACTGAATTTACTCTGGGCCAGAAATAAAAGCACACTGGTTTTGCTCATATCTTGAAAATGCTATACATTTCTGACACTCTCTTCTTTCACTGGTCCTTAGGCAGCAGAAGGCTTATGAGAAGACTATTCAAAGAACAAATGACCAGACTCCCAAAAAGCTGGTCAGGGGAAACGGGGTGGAGCTAAAGAAATCAGGGATGGCAGGGATACACGTTACGATCCCAAGAAACCTTAAGGCCACGTCGGGCAATGTAGAGGCTGCATGTACAATAGGGAGCAGCAGTGGTGGCCCTCCTGAGGCTGATCGCCACCATAGTAGGATATTCTGAAGGTAGCACCTGTAGACACATGATCAATCAAAAACCACACCGGGCATCTATGGAGAATAAAACAATGATAATATATCAGTCCCTCCACCAGGGACAGGCAGGGTAGAACGCAGGCTATATAGTAACATGGAAAGTCTGGATTCAAGGCTGGATACTGTAAAAACAAGTCCTAGCCCTGCTACTTCACTCGCTGCTAGTGTGTTTGCAAATCCCTTTGATTAGCCTACATCACCCTAGCTCTCCTCATCTACCAAAAGGAGATGATAATGCCTATCCTTTAGCCTTGTTGAGACAACTAAATAGAAATAATGTGGTTCAAGCAGTTAGCATGCTTAAAAAATGGCAAAGGTTCAGAAACAGTGGCTAAGAGAATATGAGACACTATCTTGTAAGTTTTCACTCCACTCAAAGCAGACAATAAATGTTTAAAAATCAGTGAATTATCTTTCCTCTTCCATTATGCATGGTATTCAATATGTATCAACTCTTTGAATAGTAAATTATGATTTTATTATAAGAATTCACCAAAAAAAGCTTTAAGAAGTGAAAGTGAGTTTTTGTATTCCTCATTTGGGTAATGTTTTAGTATAGATCATTGAAAAAATAAGGATTCTCAAATATCTGATTCAGTCAATTTGGAGAATCTACTTCTCAAAATTTTTTCTGCGTTATTCTCAGGCAAATGGTCTATATTTAGGGGAAAAGAAAATGTATAAACCATGGTCTTCCATGTATAAAAAGCAGGAAAAATGAGTTAAAATACTTTAACAGACCCTTACTGAATTCCATGGACTGACATTTCTAAAGAGTTTCAGAACCGCATGATAAGTGAAAGTGGATTAGTTCAGGATCTACTACTTGAAAGAGAGGAAATCTCCCCTCCCACGCCCAGTTCTTAAAAAAATTTAGGACCTATCATTTTCCTTTGTGACCTTCCATAATGCAAAGAAACAAATGAGGATATTCTGCAGCCAATAAAATACCTACAAAAGTTTCTTCTTGGAAAATGATAACAAGTAAAAAGCTTTCAGAATGGACTTAGAGCCCTAGAAAACAGCCTCAGAGAAAAGGGAACATTTTTAGTCCTAGGAGTGACCCAGTGATGTCATTCCAGCTCAATGTTATCAGGTTTATATTTGTTGGAACTAGAGTTGCCCAGAGATAAGAAATTGTGCCATAGGTCACCCAGCTTATTAGTAGCTACTCTGGTTCAAGAATCACAGTCTTCAAAGGCTTCCTTTTTATTCGTTCTGTTAACCCAGTGATTTTCAGCCTAGAGTCCTAGGCTAGTGAATGAGGAATACTACAGGCTTGCCCATAAATTTCAGTAATACTCTAGATCTAATGGGAATTTGCTCATAATACACTCGTGAAAGCCAAATTAAACACTGGTGTTTGCTGTTACCTGAAATTGTATACACTCAGTTTGGTAATACTGATGTTCTCAGGCTGCCCCGGAATTCCACAAAGACTCTGGAAACTATTCAAGAAGTTACTACACTGTAACAAGCTGCCTCCTTGAAGGGTTTTATGGGATATGATTGGTGAATCTGATGCAGGCACAAAACCATTAAGTAAAGAAGATGCTTTCATTCTAGTGGAATTTGTTCATTTATACCAAATAGAGAAACAACTAAAATAAAGTTACTCACAGCATCAAATGGTGTTTACTGCCTGTATAAGTTACTTAATTTTACCATGTACTGGCATAGTTACTGAAGTAATGATATATGCATTTTCATAATGTTATAATAAACTTAGACCATTGCTTTAAATCTAGATACATGTTTAACTGAAAAACCAGGAACACTGGTTTTAATAACCAGACAAAATTAATTTTTATTTAATGAACTTTTCTAGTAAAAACTCTTTTAAAAAAATACAAATCTTTGGTGATGTTAAAAAGAAAAAAATTTACTGTACTATATCAAGCTACCCCTTGCTGCAAATCACAATTTAGGTCTCTGAGATACAATTTTAAAATTTTCAAAGTGAACAGATTTCCAAGAAAGAATAGCTACAAAACATTGGCTGTTTGGACAGAATTTAACTCTGCATTTGAAATGAATAGAACATTTTTTTCCTCCCCGTTGGAAACCCCAAATTTTGAAACACACTGCTTCACAACTTAAGATAAATATACCCAGCTAATCTGGCTATATCAAACATTTAAACTCATCATAAAAGAATCATTATGGGAATTCCATATATTTATGGCCTCACATATAGTAAACTTCTTGGTTAAAGCGTCAGCTCCATGCCAAAACATGTGACTCCCACTTACTCTCTTGCCAAGGCCTTCATCTTCCATTCCAGTTAAAGTTTCAGGAGTCTCTTCTTGGAAGCCATTTGGCCTCATCTGATCTTACATTCTCCGAGGCTTCCTAAGGAAGCCATGAAGAAGAGATTGTGCCTTTAAAAAGAAAGATGAAAGCTGGATGTGGTGGTGCACACCTCTAATTCTGGTACTTGGGAGACTGAGAAAGGAGGGTAGCAGACTTTAGGTCAGCCTCAGCAACTTGGTGAGCGTTATGCTCAGATACAGCATGCCCCCTCAAAAGCTCAGGGTTGAGCCAGGCGTGGTGGTGCACGCTTGTAATCCCATCATTCGGGAGGCTGAGACTGGAGGATCCGGGTTCGCGGCCAGCCTCAGCTACCTAGTGAGGCACTCTGCAACTTGGTGAGACTCGGTTTAAAAATAAAGAATAAAAAATAGGGCTGGGGGTGTAGCTCGGAGGTAGAATGCCCCTGAGTTCAATCCCCAGTACCGCAAAAAAAAAAAAAAAAAAAAGCTCAGGGTTGAAATAGTTAAGCCATGAGGGTGGTAACTTAGTCTGGTGGGGCGTGACTGGAGAAGAGGGGTCCCTGAGGGTGTGTTCCTGTGGCTTGGAATCCCCTCGTTTGTTCAAGGTCTCTGCTGCTAGTCTCCGTGATGTGAGATCAGAGCCTTACTCTCTCCCCCTCTCTGCTTCCTGCCTTCATGCCCTGAGCTTCAGACCCTGGGCTCATCTGGACTGAACCCAGAATCTCCACAAAACTAAGAACACATAAATCTTCCTTCCTCTAAGGTATATTGTTGGTCATTTTGGATTATAGCAGTGAACATGTTGATTGACACAGCAAGACTCTCAGAAACCTAGCAAGACCCTGTTTCAAAAACAACAATAAATAAAAGGGGGGCTGGGGTGTATTTCAGAGGTAGAATGCCCCCGGGTTCACTCCCCAGTACCACAAAAAAAATTAAAAAAGAAAACCAAGGGAAAATGCAGTAGTTTTGTTAAATATGAACTGCATAAGAGTCCTGTTAGCTAAATAAATTCAAAAGCAAACAAAAAGAAATCAAATCACCCATTTTATGTATGTTGCAGCCTATGCTTACCATGGAAAATGAAAGTTGGTATCAACATATTAACAATTCAGAGGTCCAACCCAGTGTGTACACTCAATCACTCAATTCTCTCTGCAGTTTTCAGAAGAAAAAAAAAATGTATATTTGCTAAGTTTCAACTGGATACAAGTTCCGAATATTTTTGTACTTTTATTATTTCAAATACATCTTCAGCATTTTTATCCCTTTTATCTCAATTTCTGACAGCTCAAGTCAGCCTTCCTTCCTCTGAATCCCAAGCCATATATCCAAAGTCCCAAATTCCAAGAACATTCAACAAAAGGCAAACAAGGAATGTCCCAAACTATTTCTCTTAAAATTAATAATTTCTTAAGATTTTAAATAATGCAAAGGATATTTTATTTAGATAAAATATCTCAATACCTGTAGACATGTTATCATTCTACCCACTATTTACTTTTATTTGTTTGTTTAATTATTTACTTATTTGCTTTGGTGCTGGGAATTAAACCCAGGAGCATTCTACCTCTGAGCTACTTGTTTTTGTTTTTTTGTTTTGTTTTGTGGGGATTGAACCCAGGGGCATTCTACCTCTGAGCTGTACCCCCAGCCCTATTTTTTATACTTTTTTTTGAAACAGGGTCTCACTAAGTTGCGGGGTGTCTCACTAGGTAGCTGAGCCTGGGCACAAACCTGGATCCTCTGGTCTCAGCCTCCCAAATGCTGGGATTACAAGCATGTGCCACCATGCCCAGCTTGAGCTATTTTTTTGTAATTTTTATTTTAAAATTGCTGAGGGTCTCCCTAAATTGTTGGGACTGGCCTCAAAGCTGTGATCCTCCGGTCTCTGCCTCCCAAGTACTGATGTACTCACAAGACTAAGCATGTACCACCCCACTCAGCTATTACACTCACTTTTCAATAAAGAAATTAAAGCTTAGAGAAATGGCATAGTCCAAGGGTCAGAGCCAATACATGCCAGTGCTGAAACAGCCCCTATGTGACAAATTTAACAATATTATCCTTACTTAATTAGATGTAGATTTGTACTCAGTATACATACCCAATGCATTGGAGCTTTTGGATTACAAGTAACAAAAGCCCAGCCTGAACTAGTTTAAACAAAATAAGAACATTGATTGACCCCATAAACAAACCTAAAAGGAAAAATTTGAGACTGGCTTTAAGAGTGATTAGAATCATGGATTTGAAGGTTGAGTTTCTCTTCCTTTTCTCTACTGACTTCTATTCTAGTAGAATCTGCTCATTCATACTGAACAACTAAAATGAAGTTACCCAAAGCATTAAACGGTGTTTATAGCCTGTATAACTTACTTAGCTTCATCATGTAATTGAGTAAGATAAATGGCATGGTACCATGCTATTATAATTTTGGCATGCAAGACTCCAACCACCAGCTGCTACAAAGAATTCTTTAGGCCAGAGTTTCTCAACAGCACCATTATTGACATTTCGGATCAGCTAAGTCTTTGGTGGGAGGTCTGTCCTGGACATCGGAGGATACTGAGTAGCCTTGTTTACTTCTTCCCACCAGATGCCAATCAGCATCTCCAGCATCTCCATCATTCCGAGCACAGATGTCTCCAGACAGCACCAAATGCCTCCTGCTGCAGGGCAGCCGAACTCCTCCCCGGGAAAACCAAAACTTCACGAAGAACTGTGACGACAGACACTGGTTCCATTCAAGCATCCACACTCCTGGTGGCCAGAAAAACGGGGTCACTCTGGAAGATAACAACTTGAATTCAGACCGCATGGCTAGAGTGGGACAGCAGAGAGAGACAGGGAGGGAGGGAAAGTCACTGACAGGAGGAGACACAACTGAGGAATCAACAGGACTGAACTCTACTCCCACTTGTGCCGAGTCCACACAAATCACAGCAGGGAAGCAAGACACACGAGCTTCTTTAGTGTGAAGGGAGTCTTGTGATTTTTGTTTGTTTTTGTGGTACTGGGGGTTGAACCTAGTGGCATTCTCCTTCTGAGCTATACTCCCAGCTCCATTTTATTTTTTTAAATTTTGAAACAGGGTCATACTAAGTTGCTCAGGGCCTTGCTAATAAGTTGCTGAGGCTGGCCTCAAACCTTTAGTACTCCTGTCTCAGCTTCCCAAGTACAGGAATCTTGTGAATTTTTTTGTGACTAAATGCTCACCTCTTCCATTGCATTCAATATGATTTTCTGTGTTCCAGTTGCTCTCATGGAATATTTAATTTATGCTATCTCTTTTTCTCCAAATTCAATATTTTATGTATAGTTTATTTTCATACAATAATTGCACATATTTGGGGGGTACAGTGTGATAATTCAATACTTGTATACAATGTGTAATGATCAATTCAAAGTAATTAGCATTTCTATCTCCTTAAATATTTGCCATTTCTTTATGTTGAAAAATTTCAAATTCTTCTAATACTTTAATAAAATATATAATAAGTTGTTGTGAACTACAGTAACCTACCCAAGATACTTTTGGGGGGGGTGGATAATGGATTTTGGAACCAGGGGTATTCTACCTCCAAGATCCATCCTCAGCCCTTATTTTTTGCTATGAAACAGGGTCTTGCTAGGTTGCTGAGGGTCTCCCTGAGTTGCTGAGGTTGGTTTTGAACCCACAATCTTCCTGTCTCATCCTCCCATGTACTGGTATTGCAGACATGTGCCATCACACCCAGCCCAAACATACTTTTAAAATATGCAACAAGTTTACTTGGGACAAGGTGCAAGATAATAATAATCAGTAACACTTATTGGGCTCTTATCATGTGTCAGCCACTGATCTAAGCATCTATCATTTTTCTTAGTTCTCACAATGACTCTGTGAAATAGACTGTATTGTTATCCATGTCTTACAGAAGGAAAAAAATATCTTAGATTGGTTAAGTGACTTGGCCAAGGTCATCTAGCTAGGATTTCAAACATTTCTGCCTAATATTAAGGGTGATGCTCTTTTCCACAAACAGATGCTACAAATAGTTTTGTGAGGCTCAAAACTTGAAGATCCAGGGGGAAAGAACAATAGAAATACATGTGGCTCTTCTTTTCCTCTTCTTTCCACTTGTTGCCCTCCTGCCTATACCCTATTACACACACACACACACACACACACACACACACACACACACACACACACCCTTCTTTTAAGAATAAAGAAAAATCACTGAGACTTTTCTCAAAAGTAAATTGCTAATAAATAGAGACAGTCAATTAACTCTAACACTAAACACTGCAAAGGGTAAGCAAGGGTTAATCAGCTTTCATTTCTATTCAATTATGGCCCATTTTAGTTGATGTTTCTGAGGCAAAAGGGCAAAGGGCGGGCTAGATAATTGCTCTGAAATATATTGCCCAGGGGATCAGCATTTTGATAAGCAGAATTATTTTTACAGAAAATTACAAAAACATAGCTGCAGATCTTAAGTGTTTCCGAATGTTATAAAGAAACCCCAATAAGGTAGCCTCAAGGAGAGCTCATGACCCTCAATGAGCCCAAGACATTCTGAACCCCAGGAGAGTTACCAAACAGGATTTACTTGGGAAAAGGCAAGAACAAAGGGACATTCAGATAATGGTTTCAGCTTTGTCCCTACAATTTGATTCATTTTAATTAGTCCTCTCTTTTGTCTCCGTTTTCTCATTTCTAAAATTAGTGGGCGAGGACTTTCGCTCCCTAGACTCTGATATACCCTACGGTCCACTGTCAGGAGACTGTGGCATTGGTGCCAAAGGACGTCTCTTGATCCTCTCAGTCTAATCTGAAGGGACATTAAGCGCTCCTCTTGGCAACCTCAATTCAGCCTGTTCGGGAGAAACTTCACTGGCGGCTCAGCAACCTCACTCCATGGGGGAGGCTCAGCAGCAGCGGGCCCTCCCTGCCCAGCTCACCATCCCCGATTTGACATTTTACACCATTCTTCATGAGATCTGCTGCACAGCCCTGTCTTAATCCATGTTTAATTAGCTATCCTCCAATCCTTCCGCCTAGACGTCTGACACAGATGATCACTTTGTCAGCTCCCTGGTCCTTTTGTATCTGCCCCTTCTTCCCCTGGCTCCCAAAACTTATCTATTATGGAATTATATTTTCCAACATTAATTATTTTGAGCTTTTTTTTTTTTTTTTTTTTTTTTTTACTTCTTGAAGCAACCTCCATACACGTGCATAAATTCAGTACAAAGCTCATGATGGTATTTCCTGATGTGGTCCATGATTCTCTACCTATCTGCAGCCAAATATCCTGGATAACACCTAAGGTCTTTCCAGCGATAACATATAACATTCTATATCGTGCTACTATAGCAGTAGTGTGTGTGTTATCCTAGAGTTATTCTACTTCCAAGCTATATCCCCAGCCCTTACATTTTGTTCTGTTTTTCTTTGTTTTGAAACAGGGTCTCAATAGGTTGCTGAGAGTCTTGCTCAATTGCTAAGGCTGGTCTTGAACTTGCTATCCTCCAATCTCAGCCTCCCAAGTACTGGAATTATAGGCATGTGCCACCATACCCAGTTGAAGGCAGTGATACTAAACATATAACAGCAGAAAAAGACTTGCTTGGCAGCAAAGGGCTAGATAATGGGCTTTCAAAACTAGTCCTTCATGAGAAGCAAAATAGGTTTAGATTTTCCATTTATGAACAACTACATGATACCAGGAATCAAAAGATAGGCATGAAGCTTTCTGCCCCCAGATTGTATAACAAAACTCACAAATTTTCTAGACATGGAAGTGACTTCCAGAATGATGGGAGATGCCCAGGATCCTGAACAATTTCTCTGTTCCCTGAACATCAGCAGGAAGCCATGCGTACTGTCCTTGGGATGTGTGAATCTCCATGACTAACACTTTTCTGAACTTTCTCTTTTTCTCTTGGGATTGGAATGGGGTGAACAAGATGCTTTTAAAGAAACTCATCAGAATAAATATACCAAAATCACTCCACGCCCAGTAGCACATGACTGTAATCCCAGTGTTTGGGAGGCTGAGACAGGTTCCAGATCATCCTCAGCAAATCCTAAGCAACTTAGTAAAGACCCTGTTTCAAAGATAAAAAGGACTGGGGGTGTAGTTCAGAGGTAATATGATCTTGGGTTCAATCCCCACTACCAAAAAACAAACAAAACAACCCCAAAACATCCAAATCAACAGACTTCTTTAAAGGGCATGTCTGTCCCCTAACAACACTGACACACAAACACCTCCTAAGTTATAACTTGGGAAACATTTTCAATGCCAGCTTATTAACTATGTTTACAAAAAGAAATTCAATCACTTTATATTGTACCATACATTTGAAAAATAAATAGAAATGTCCACTTGATTACCCAGCTTCCCAGCTTAATGATCCATCTAGGTTTGAAGACCTTACCATGAAACACTGGACTTTTTCCAAAAATTAAATTGACCCACCAAGTCTTACAACCATACAAAACATTTGCACACTGTGCCAAGAGCTTGGGAGAAAATTCCAAAAGACATTTCAAAAATGATTTCATCAGCGACAGCATCAATTACGACAAGTTTATGGTCTCTTGAGATAAATATTTTAAAGGCATCAATACTCATCAGGAAGTATAACTTTGGGCCTATGTGTTGTTGGTTTGTTTATTTTTTCTTTAGGCACCACTCATGCAATTTATCCACCTTTGTTTCAAAAAGGATTTAAAACAGTGTATAGGAAGATAGTAAAATGCAGCTGGGAGTGGTGGCACACACCTGTAATCCCAAAATGTGGGAGGCTGAGGCAGGAGAATCACAGATTCAAGACTGGTCTCAACAACTTAGCAAGACTCTGTTTCAAAATAAAAAATAAAATAGGACTAAGGGTATAGCTCAGACATAGAATATTCCTGGGTTCAATCCCTAGTAACACACATACACATACACATACACACACACACACACACATACACATACACACACACACACACACACACACACACACAGCAAAAGACAATTAAAAAGAAAAACGCAACAGGGACATAAACAGAGACTAGGAGCGAGGCTTAAACACACACCATGGGGTGAACTTGTGACCCACAATGGCTGGTAGCCAATGAGAAAAGGAAAACCAGGTCAGCTACACAATGCACAATGTTTATAAGAAAGGAAGCAGATCCCCGTCTCAGGAAGAATTCTGTAACTACAGGGTTTACTTTTTCCCATTATCCTGTAGGCAGAGCAAGGTGAGCTTTGCCTCGGAAAAATGGTTTGGGGTCAATTCTGTGTCACTGTCGACTAAAAGAATGAGACCCCAAATTCTGTCCCAGGTCAAATTACTCCAGGAAATATGGCTGTAATTCTTGCAGCTTTGACAATATTTAGGCATATGAAACAAAACGCCTCCCTTTATCAAAATAAAATTTCAATGAAAAATGTCCAACTTTCAATAACATTAATTCCACCAAGAAAAAAAAATGTTTGCAAATGTCTCCTAATATTATTTGATTATGGCACTGTTGTATGGGGCTAGTTATGCAATAAATCATCAAAATTTAAGGAATTTACTCCCAAATATTTCTATCATAGAATGATTGATATGTCTCCTCTTTAAGAAATATAATTAGCTAGTGGATTTTTTCTCTTTTTTTTGTGTGTGTGTGGTAGTACTAGGGATTGAACCCAGGGGTGTTCTGCCTCTGAGATACACCCCCAGCCCTATTTTTACTTTTTTGTTTTGAAACAGGGTCTCACTCACGAAGTTGCTGAGGGCCTTGCTAAGTTGCTGACGCTGAGCTTCAACCTGTGATCCTCTGGTCTCAGCCTCCCAAGTACTGGGATTACAGGCAGGGGCCACCACGCCTGCCACTAGTTGATTTTCTTTAACTCGCAGTATCTTATCACAGCTCCCTGAAGATATCGGTTAGACTCACACGCAGATTCAAAGAGGCTCATACGTGAATCAGGTTAGCGCTCTGCATGTAAGAATGAAAAACTGGAGCGTGCTTCAATGTCTGTCAACAGGGCAATCATTAGACTAGCAGTGACATACTAGAATACTATGCACAAACTAAAGGGAACAAGGTAAAATTGAATTAACCCTTCTGAGAAGGTTCTAAAGTGTATTTACCTTCTTTTTCTGTTTGTGAATTCTAATCCTTTGTGCACAGTCTTCTGTTGGTTGATTCTGGTGGGTTTCTTTCATGTTAGTTTTTCCCAACCATTTAGTGATTCTTGCTGAGCTGTGCATTGTGTTTTAGGGATTCTCTATTAATCCATCTGTCACCGTTTGTTATGGGGGGAGGAGGATGCGCTGCCTGGTGAGACAGGCCTGCAGTTTATCTTACTGGCTTTGGCTTCCTCCTCCTGTAGAAAACAGTGACCTTGGGACCTGGCCTTTTCTCTTAGGCCCAATTGGTCTCACTCTTTGACTCTCTGGGGAACAGATGTTTCTTTTTTTTTTTTTTTTTTGCGGTACTGGGGATTGAACTCAGGGACATTCTACCTCCAAGCTATACCCCCAGCCCTATTTTTTATTCTTTATTTTGAAACAGGGTCTCACTAAGTTGCGGAGTGCCTCATGAGGTAGCTGAGGCTGGCCGCGAACCAGGATTCTCCAGTCTCAGCCTCCCGAATGCTGGGATTACAAGCGTGCGCCACCACGCCCGGCTGGGAACAGATATTCCTGATCTCTACTCATGGGCAGGATGTAGGGAAGGGATGTTGCTCAGTCTCCTTGACTGTCCTATGACACATCACACAGTACATCACACAGTCACTTGGAGAACAATTTCAGTGTCTTCTTTCTCCTCATCAGCTTCTCCTGACAGCTTCTATTTATTACAAAAAAAACTACCCTGTTCACGTTTTAGGGTTTCCCTTTTCAATCTAATCTGAACAAATTACTTCAAGGCTTTCTTGTAATATTTGTCCATAGGAAGATCCCCTATTATTTTCTAGCACTGATTTAGATTTATTTTTAAATACTGATCATGTAGCTGATCATGGTGGCATACACCTATAATCCTAATATTTGGAAGGCTGAGACAGGAGGATTGCAGGTTTGAGGCCAGCTCAGCAATTAAGCAAGACCATTAGCAACTTAGCAAGATCCTGTTTCAAAATAAAAAATAAAGTAGGGCTGGAGGTCTAGCTCAGAGATAGAAAGCTCCTGAGTTCAATCCCCAGAACAAAGAAAAATACTATGCTTTGTATAATTTCTAGTTATTTGGAGTGGGAATGGGTGGTAACTCACGCCTTATAGGTGCATTACAGAAATACTCTGTTAAGCTCCCTCCTATACCTTCCTTTATAAAAATATAACTGGAACTTCCATGGGAACTAGGTTGCCAGAATGGATTAATATAAGGAGCATTTACATCTTTACAATAGTGATTTTTCTAATACATGAATATGTATTGCTTTCTTTGTCTCTGTCTCTCTCTATATATTTTTTTCTTATAATTTTATTCACATATGTCTTTGTCCATTTTGTATTGCTATAACAAAGTACCCGAGGTTGAAACTTTACAGAGAAAAGAGGTTCATTTACCTCAGAGTTTAGAGACTGAAAGTCCAGGACCAGCCTGTCCCATCTGTTTGACTTCTGGGAGGCTCCTCCTGGCTGTGTCACAAAATGTAGAAAAATGTAAAGGGGACTGACCATATGCAAAACTAGCCAAGGAAGCTGGGTAGCCTAGCTTTAAAGAATAGGATTAATTCTTCTTAAAGGCATAATCTCTCCCACTAAGCCCTACCTCTTAAAGGTTTCACCATCTCTCAAAATTGCCAGTCTGGCATTCCAGCACATGAATATTTAGGAGACAGACTCAAACTAAATCCAAACCATAGCAACACAGGTCTTAGATGCTTTTTCATACTTATGCCTAGGTAGTTTAGGCCTTTGTTGCTCTCGTGGATGGAATCTCCTTTTCCATTAAAATTTCTAACCAATTCCCCGTTGGTATATTAGGAAAGCTATTGGTTTTGATATAGTCATTTTGTAACTGACCACCTTGTCCAGGGCTTTTATTTTGTGTAATAATTTTTAAATTGATTCTTCTAGAGTTGTCTAGGAGATGATGATGGTGCATTGCACGATATGCGTGCCGCTGTTTTCATTTCAATATTGTTTGTTATGGAGAAAAGTAGAAAATAATATGAATCTCCATCAACAGGAAAATAAGAAATGGATCAAGTAATTCATGATGCATGCAGATGATAAAGTATCATGCAACCTTGGAAAATAAACGTGTAGAAAGAAATCCATGAGTAAAGAGAGAAAAAAGGATATAAGACAGCATAAATATTTTGATCCAATTTTACCATTCCTACATAAAATCCTTTGTTGGTTCCATGCATATAACAAGAGAAAAAGAAAGAAAAAGGTTGACAGCTACACAATCATATGTTTAAAATGGTTGCCTCTAGCAATTATTTTTTTCCTAAAACACCTATAATAAGAATATGTTTCTTTTGCAATAGGAAGAAAATAATAAGAGTATTTTCGGGTGTACATTGCCAGGTGGCGCCCTGTCACCCACAACCATCATCATATGACCCACGCCTGCCTCTCCTTGTGACTGGCCATGCCTTTCTCACCTACATAAAGCCAAGCTCTGTGCAGAGATGAGAAGCTAGCAACACAAGGCTATTCCACTGGAGGAGAGAACAGCAGAGAAACTGGTCACAGAGGATTCTCAGGGACCATGCGAAAAGAGATGAGTTGGATGGAGTCCAAGCCTAGGAATGGGTTTATAAAACTTTATCATGAAGTCAGATCCAATATGGGGTTAAGCCCAAGCAGTCTTACCAAGGCAAGCCCTTTTCAAATATTGAAACTGCTCAGTCTTGCATGTAACAAGTGTGTTTCATGTAGATTATTCACACCATGTTGGCAGAATTTGGTGCAAGTCTTTAAATGTTGACGGAAGAGAGTTGGGAACATGGTTCAGTGGCAAAGCACTTTGCCTAGCATGCGCGAAGCCCTGGGTTCCATGCCAGTCCTGTAAGTAAGGAAATCAACTATGAAATAAAGTTTGATGGGAGAAGATAACTCATAGTTATCTCTAGGATGTCAGTATTTCCAAGAGCTCTTTGCTTTTAGAAATGGGGCTAATCACCGAGCATGGTGGCATATGCCTGTACTTGGGAGGCTAAGGCAGGAGGATTGCAGGTTCCAGGCCAACCTCAGCAACTTAGCAACACCTTGTTTCAAAATAAAAAGCAAAAAGGGATGGGGATTTAGCTTGGAGGTAGAATGCCCCTGGGTTCTATCCCCAGTACCAAAAAAAAAAAAAAAAAAAAAAAAAAAAGGTGAAGAAGAATAAAGGAGGAGGAGGAGAGGAGAAAGGTAAAGAAGAGATAGAAAAGAAATGGGGCTGATCATATGAGTTGAAATATCCCAAGAGCTACCACCTATACTCAGAATATTAATTTCTATCTATCTATGGAAAAATTCTATAATATAACTATGACAAGAGTCTGCACAGTTGAGCATAAGCCTTTACTAGGGTTAAATTGAAATGATCACAGAAACATAGAATCTCATGTTGTTGAGTGTAGTCAAAACCAGAGGAGGCCAGCAACTTGTCTACAGTATCCTCATATATGGTTAGTTAGAAAGTCAGGACTCTTACCATGGTAGAAAAGAGTAATTTTTTTGTCCATCCGAGGAATGTCAACAGCATGCCTTAGGGAAAAGGAGAAGTGTTGATTGTGTTGCTCTCAGGGCTTTATATAAAACACCTCATTGCATCTTTACAGCAAACCTCTGAAATACTTACCATGATCTCTGTCTACAGCAATAAAATAAAAACTGGTAACAAGAAGGGATACAGCCAACAATCAAATAATCCTTTTTTTATGTATGAAGTTATTGATATCAATGTTAATATTACCTACGGGGGGGAACAGGATGAGACCAAGAGGGAAACCCACAACAAATGCTGTGTACAGATATGTTTCTATTACTCTGAACCTCACTATGAGGTGTAATTACAATGCACTAGTTAAAAAAGAACAATGGAAAGAAGGAAAAAAATTAAAATGATACGCATTTTATTTGACTTGAAAGATTTATGCATATTAGAGTAGCAGGATCAGATATAGGTGTTCCACTTATCTTTTATTGCATAATAAATTGTCCCAAGGCTTACTGTGGGCATTTGGACATGTGTGGACAGCTGGAGAATGCCCAGGTATTTCTATCAATGCAGCCTCTCCATGTGGCTAGCTTGGGCTTCCTGACAATGTGGTAGTCGCAAGTAGGCAGAGTTCTTACATTGTGGCTGGCTTCCAGTGGGACAGACATTCTGAGGACTGGAAAGAAACTTCTAAACTTCTTATGACCTAGCCTCAGAAATCCAGAATTTTGTGCTTCTGCTGTGTTTTATTGGTTAAGGAAGTCACCAAAGCTTAAATTCAAGGGAAGAGGCATTATATTCCACCCTCAAAGGGAAGAGTAGCAAAGAATTTGCAGCTATCTATAATCTATTATGAGTGGTCATCAATTTTAAAGGGCAATAACGTACTTTAATTCTAACCTTCGATAATAATAAACTCATATCCATCATAAAAGGAAGGGATATAGTCTGGGGATTTTAAAATATTGTGCTATTATTTAACACTGCCTCTGCTGCATCCAGCTGGCATATAGGAGTCCCTTTAGGCCTCCTAACCTGTGAGAAGTACAGACCTATATTTATTCCATGACAGCCTACATGTGCCTTCTGAACAGAGGACAATTCAGTTGCCCCTCAACATAATATACCATCTGCTGGGTTTTCCATTCTTTATCAGAATGTTTTTGGTTGCAAATAACCAAAAACTGATTCAAACTTTCTAAAAACAATAAGAAAAAAAGTATTATCTTGTATAACATGAAAATCCAGAGGTAAGGTAGGTTCTGCTTCAGTTAACACAATGGACCAAATTTGATTGGACAATATGTTCTCTATGCCTCTCCTAGTTATCTCTCCTGCCTCACTCTTCCCCCAAGGTTTGGCTTTCCTTATGATCCCAGATGCCATAGCTAATGTAGGCATCACATGCACAGTCACCAACATATATGCCCATGTCTCTTTCTAATGAACAGAAAACTATCTCAGAAGCCCCCACAGACTTCTGCTCATTGAGTATAACTGAGTTACATGCCCATCTCTCTCACCCAGTCCCCATCAAGAGAAATGAGACCTCCTGGACTGATTTAGACTAATCTAGATCCCGTCTCCAGAGCTGGGCTTGGAGTAGCTGTCCAAGAAGCCTGTGGGCATGGGGAGAAGACCCAAGACTTGAGCTAAATTATGGGTTTTTTATAAGATAAAGATGAAGGAGAAGCTGTGGTGGTGCGTGTCTGTAATCCCAGTTTTTGGAAGACTGAGACAGGAGGATCGCAGGTTTGCAAACCTCAGCATCTTAGGGAGACCCTCAGAAACTTAGGAAGACCCCATTTCAAAATAAAAAATACAAAGGGCTGAGAGTATAGTACCTTGGAGATAAAATATCCTTACATTCAATTCCTAGTACCAAAAAAAAGGAGAAAGGAAGGTAGACAACTTGCAGTAAAACAGAAGGAAACAAGTCCCAGATCACTCTAGCCAGCCAGCACATGCATTGTCCCCAACATCATTCAACCCTCGGTTTCCATGTCTGTATCCCATTGTTATTAATCTCTTCATGAGGAACAACCCACTTGCTGCTTCTCTAGAACTTCAATTTCACCCAACAATTTAGGTCCAGCTCAATTTCACCTTCAGCTTCTTAATCTCAATCTATCTCTCTCTCTCTCTCTCTCTCTCTCTCTCTCTCTCTCTCTCTCTCATATTTTCCTAGAGTTCTACCCTAAGGCATAAACCTCATTGACATTGACTTTGTGGCCACCATCAGAGACTACCAAGTTACTCTGAAAATGTTGACCTTCCCCTGGGTATTGCCACACCTTTGTTCCAGGCAGCCACATACCTGAAGTTTCAAGTTCTTTCTCTTCTTGATTTATACGAAACTGCACACTGCAAGTGAGAAGGTCTGGCATCCTAGGAAGCCACCAAAACAGCCATGTGGTATAAACCAGGAGTGTGGGGGAATTAATAACATCATGAGATGAATTTGGACCAGTAAGAAATAGGAGGTGGGAGGGGACTAGGCAAATAAATTTTCCCTTCTTTATTCCTCTCATGAACTTTTTCTGAGCTAGAATTTCTCCAAACAGACTGCCTGGAGGTCCTTTAAATGCACCAGCCAAGCTATTTAGAACATCTGTTCATGACTGATAGTACGGCAATAGCTTGCAGCCCTTCACTCTGCTTCATATCTTTCTTGACTTTCTCTTTCCCTCTCTCTCATGCTCTGGACTACACCTGCCAAATAAAGCTCAGTACTTCACCCTTGCCTCAGGCTCTGCCTTCCAGGCAGCCAAGCCTTGATGGACTTCACAGAGAGCTATAGGACATATTCTTCTCTTCCGGACCACCAGATATTTTATTAGCCTAAATGGAATGTGAAGACAGAATCTCACAGGCCAAGCTTGGACAAACTATGCAATAAAAATGAACACACATTTTCAGGCTATTTGGAGAAGAAGATTGGATTTTGTTTAGGGACATCTCAGTAGCATAATGCAATAAAATGGACATATCCATTTTCTTATAAAAATGTAAAACTGTCCTATAAGATGTAAAATCCAGACAGCATATAATATGACTTCACAGCAGAAGCAATATCCAAATCTTCCTGAGTGTATATCACCAGCTGACAACTGACTGACATTTAAACAAATCATGGGGCAAGTGACTTCATCCAATCAGAATCCAGAAGGGCTTTGAGCTGCCAGTCTTACTTGTTTATAGCATCCATCAGAACTCGGGACTACATTTTGATAATAGATTATATAGAACTTATAAGCTACAAAAGTCAACAAAAAAGTAAATCAGTCATGGGCAATGAAAAGTAATAATCATAAAAATGACCAGAGTCAGAATGTGACAAGGGCAGACAATTGGGATCAGATTAGGCAAAAGTAATTTGTAATTGCTTGGCTGTACTTCTTGTGTGACACCGCCTGACACTGGGGAACCAATGCCCTCTGGCTGGTATTTATTGTACATGTCATCCATTGTGCCTCTGTGCATGCTTTCCCGTCTACCTTGTATGTTCCGGTGGTCTGATGCCTAGTCTAACTCGGTTCCTATGTTGCCTCATTCAAGAGTCTTTCTACACCACTACACAATGGTTGACACAGCATATCCCATGGACCATTGCTGGCTCACTGCCGGCTTTGCCTGACTGGTCAGCGAAGAAAGGATTCTAAAGATGAACATTTGCAGTCAATCTGATCATGAAACACTCTCATTTTGGATCCTAAACCCCCACCACCAACAAAATCCATTCTCCTCATTAGAAGACGGGCATTACCAAAACTGCACCCCGTCATCATTTATGTATCCAATTGCTTAAAAAAAAATGCATGGACATTTCTTTTCTCTATTGCTCTATAAATACCTACACAAGAGCTTCAGTTCTGCCTTATTGCTCACAAAGCCTAAAATACTTACTATCTGGATCTTTATAAAGAAAATATAGAGTCAGGTGTGGTGGTGCTCATATGCAATCCCAGTTCTTGGGAGGCTCAGACAGGAGAATTGCAGGTTCACAGCCAACCTCAGCAACTTGTGAGGCCCCTCAGCAACTTACTGAGACCCTGCTTCTTCATCATCATCATCATAATAACAACAATAATAACAACAATAATAAATAAATAAAACAGGGCTGGAGTGTAGCTCATAGGTAGAATGCCTCTGAGTTCAATCCCTAGCATCACAAAAAAGGAAAAAGAAAAGAATATATATAAACTGTAACTAGAATAATGGAGGCCAAAGGAGCCAGGAAATAAAACAAAATTGTCTTCAGCATCCTGACTAGACAGATATAAACACAGTGATGCCCAGAGCAGAAAAGGCCTGTCTACACTGCATTTCTCAGCATCCTCGGGATGCACCGTTCTCGTCTCCAACACGGAGCTCAACCGCTATTTGTTAAGTGACTAGAAAGAAACAGGATTTCTCAAAGAACATGAAAACCAGACAGCGTACCCAGGCTCCATCAAATACACCTTCCCCCTTCCGGCTTTTTGCTCCTTGTTTAATTGAACGGAAACCCGATGCTTGGGTAAAATTCAAACCTCACTCTGTCTCCAACAAGTGCTTGAGGACGGTATGTGTGTGAGAAGCAGCTGTGAAGAGGGAGTGAGGTGGGCAAGATGTGAGCAGCGTTGAAAGCCTGAAAGGAATTCCATCTCCAAAGGAACATGGCTGATTAAAAAGCTCCGGCCAGGCTGTGCCAGCCGGCTTGCCCTCCGGCCCTCACCTTTCTGTTTCCCTTTGAAACAGCTCAGTGAAACTAATCTCCCTCGGCTTGCCTGGAGCCTGCCAGCCCACACGCGGAATCTATCTGGGTGCAGTGTTTACACTGAATCCATACATATTTACAGAAAGGTCAGGCTGGGCCCAGCAGCCTGCCTGCAGGTTTTATGTAAATCTACTGTTTGTTAAAAGAGGCATTTTAAAACCTGTATTCAATCTGTGCTTGTAAGGAAGGAGGCTGCTGATTCCTGTGATCTGGGTTTCTAAGGTCATCAGCGAGGCGAAGCCTGGGCTAAGGGGGCTGGAAGGGGAAGAGAAGGAGGGCAGACAAGGGTTGGGTAGCTCTCCCTCTATGTGCATGCCTTATTCAAAAGCATATTGTTTGCAAAGGCTTGCAGACTATCCACCGCTCTAGCAGTTGTGTTTGGGGAATTTAGAATCCCAACTCCGGTGTTTTAATAAACCAAGTCAAGTGCACAGAAACAGAGACAGGGTATTGGTGCAATGGAAAAAAACAATAACAACAACAAAACATGATTCTCTGAGCAAATGCTTGATGATGCAGGTCATTTAGAGCCTAAAGCTCAGATGCAGCCAGGCACAAGGCGCTTAATTTGTGAAGGGATTTTCAAAAGTAAAATTCACATTGACATCACGGTGGTGGGTGGCTGGGCTGTTCCTTCCTTATATTTCTAGCTGCATTCTTGTCACACGAAGCCTTTTATGGACAGTCACCTGCATCAGAATGCTTGAGAACAAAGGCAGGGTGGTCATGCTTACCGGGCTGTGTGTGTGTGTGTGTGTGTGTGTGTGTGTGTGTGTGTGTGTGCGCACGCATGCGCTTTGCTGGGGTTGGACCCAGGGACATTCTACCTCAGAGTCACGCCCCCAGCCCTATTTTATTTTACTTTTTTATTTTGAAGCAGGGTCTCGCTACATTGTTGAAGGTCACACCACCATGCTGAGGCTGGCCTCAAACCTGCAATCCCCCTGGCTCAGCCGTCCCAGTACTGCTGGATTGATGGGCATGTGCCATCATCGCAACTGGCTCACTGGAGCTATTTTATCAAACAGTTTCTTTCCTTGCAATCTACTAGGTAAGTTCTGCACAGACAAACAATGCTCTCAACAAACCACAACAATATTGCTAGTATTGATTTGGGGAAAAAAATCAAAGACTCAAGACGGTTTTGATGGTTTAATGAATAAAGGCATTCTCTGTCAAGAGTGAAGGAAGTGACATGCTTCACTAAGGTGTCGCAAGACGGAAGAATAGAGAACCTGTGGACCAAAGCAGATCTGAGGACGGAGATGGAAAGGAAAGAAAGAACAAACAGCGGCTCCTAAAGGTGGGCGTGGTGGCGCACGCTTGTAATCCCAGCACTTGGGAGGCTGAGACAGGAAGATCGCAGGTTCAGGTGGCCAGCCTCAGCTACTTAGTGAAGCCCTCTGTAACTTAGTGAGACCCTGTTTCAAAATAAAGACTAAAAAATAGGACTGAGGGTATAGCTCAGAGGTAGAATGCCCCTGGGTTCAATCCCCAGTACTGCAAAAAAAAAAAAAGTCTCCCCCACATTTGTCATTTTCCTAGCTTTTTCACGAGCCACCCTTTGGTGTTTCTTGGGTCTTAACATTTTGTTTTCATCACAGAAGACAGAAGATCAGGTCAATACAGAGAACCAACTTGGCCATTGAAGCAGCTGGATTTCAATGCCAACGCTAAGTCATTTTCATGAACATAAAATAATTCTAAAAGTAAGGTCCTCCTTGTTTTCTTATTGTTAGAATTAAGTAAGATAAGCTGTGTAAACAACACCCCTAGCCCTATTTATTTATCTATTTATTTATTTATTTATCTATTTATTTTGGAAACACAGTTGCTGAGGCCGGCCTCTAACCTGCGATCCTCTTGTCTCAGCCTCCCAAGTACTGAGAGACACTGTCTAACGTGTAATGAAATAGAGTCCATTGTGGTACACCAGGGAGCCCTCTCTGGGTGCCATCAAGACGAGCCCCCCCCCCTGCCCGCCCCACCTGAGTCCCCGTCTTCACTTAAAAGCACACGCTGAGTGCGGGAGGGAGCTTAGAGGCTGCTGTGATCCTCAAACCTGACTGCAAAGCTGGATCATCTGAGGAACTTTCTGTTACCCCCCCCAAAAAAAAAACCTAAAACCTAAATTCTTGGACCCTGCCCTACAATGATCAATTTAGAATCTCTGGGATGGACACCCGACAGTAAGATTTTTAAAGACAGCTCCCAAGGTGATTCAAGTAAGCAACCAGGTACAGTGCCTTATGAGTCAAACCCCCACCCATCAAGTAGAGGCACCCTTTCCTCAACACTCTCCTCTCAGCCTCTCCAGGGCACCTGTGCACTCTAAGGCAGCCAGGATCGTCCATCGTGTAACTCCAGTGCGAAACAGTGGCTTTCTACAAAGTGCAAAAATCTTACACTTTCTATACCCGCACATGAGTCTTTAGTATGGAACCGAATAACTTTCTTTTTTTTTTTCCTGCGGTACTGGGGATGGAACCCAGGGGCATTCTACCTCTGAGCTACAGCCCCTGCCCTATTTTATATTCTTTATTTTGAAACAGGGTCTAAGTTGCCGAGGACCTCACTAAGCAGCTGAGGCTGGCCAGGAACCTGGATCCTCCTGTCTCAGCCTCCTAAATGCTGGGATTACAAGCGTGTGCCACCATGCCCGTCTGTATAATAACTTTCTAAAATCTGAAGGAAGCTAGTCATCGGGTCTGCTGCACATTGTTTTTATTTTTTTTCTTCCCTCAAGTTCCTTTGAATATGTTTTCTAGAACATGAATTCTAAACCAACTCACCATTTTTCTCATCTTAATAGAAGCTCAAGTTAATGTTTCTCCTTCAAACAGTATATCAGAACACAGTCGATTGTTCTTGACTGCCCACTAAGCAGTATAATGTTTTATTAATTAGTTTCTACCTTTTGATACTATCTGACATTGTTCAGGTTGCTGTATATCACAATCATAGATGTTCTTCAAAAACTACTGCCAAACCAAGTCTTCCTTATTGTTAACACATGTTTAAATTTGGGGACAAATTTTGGACTACATTTTTCCTATTCTTTCTTTTCTTGTGACTCCAAACTACATGCCCAGCCCTATTTTATTGTGAAACAGGGTCTTGCTAAGTTGCAGGGGCTGGCCTCAAACCTGTGATCCTCCTGTCTCAGCCTCCCATGTACTGGGTTTACAGGCACGCACCACCACATCTGGCTATGTTTGTTCCCTATTCATGTGTGTGTGTGGTTGGGGATTGAACCCAGGGGCATTCTACCTCTGGGCTACACCTCTAGCCCCATTTTTACTTTTGATTTTAAAACAAAATCTCGCTAAATTGCTGAGAGCCTTGCTAAGTTGCTGAAGCTGGCCTCCAACCCAGAATCCTCCTGTTGTGATCTCCCAAGTGTTGGGATGACAGGCGTGCTCCACCATGCCTTCTTAAATGTCTTTTTGGAGGCCTTGGTTCATCATTCCAGGTGGTTAAGATGACATACAGCTGGGCGTGGTGGCGCACGCTTGTAATCCCAGCATTTGGGAGGCTGAGACAAGAGGATCCGGGTTCTTGGCCAGCCTCAGCTACTTAGTGAGGCCCTCCGCAACTTAGTGGGACCCTGTTTCAAAATAAAGAATAAAAAATAGGGCTAGGCGTGTAGCTCGTAGGTAGAATGCCCCTGAGTTCAATCTCCAGTACTACAAAAAAAAAAAAAAAAATGACATACGGTTTTTACTGTAATCAACCTTCGTGTTATTCTTATTTGCAGTCATTGGCTTAAGAAGACGTTTTGTAAAATCTGTGGATGAGGCTTACAGAACTCCGCTAGAGAGCTCTGCCCCAGTAGACGCAGCTCCATGCAGTCAGTTACAAGTCTTCCTATGGAACCTCTGATCACCTCCAGGAAAGCCCTCATTGCAGAGCTCCTGACATCTCTCCACCTCCGAAAGATGTCCAGAAACAAACAGAAAGAAGTCGGCTTCAGAGCTTTTCCTCAGTGTATACAAACCAGTGGCTATGGGTCTTGCCTTTTGTAAAGGGAGATAAGCAACTTAAGTTTGTAAATGTCAGTCTTGCCAGTTTATATCCAACGGAAGCTGGTTTCGTGAGGATAAGTAGATCATTTCACTGTCTCTATCCTTCTGGAACTTCTTTATGAGTCCTCAGAGGTTACTGACAAGACACACTCAGGAATCACATTTCTGAGTTCTAATCGCATTTTAAAGGCATGATTCATTTTATTCCCAGGCATTGAGTTATTTTAAACCTATTGGATCTTCTTTTACTGACTTTCATACATCTTAGGCCACAATATCACCTTATTCTGTTTTGAGTTTTATTCTTTTCCATTGGAAAAATTGCTTCCTTTTCATAGACAATGAAAACAAAAATAGGAAAGATGAGTTCTCCCTTTTTTCCATCATGTTAACAGACACACACACAAAAAATTTTTTTCAGGCTGAAGGCTTGATACTTCCTCTTACCTCTTTGATACTTCATGTTCCAAACATAGCTGAAATGACTTTCCAATTCTGGGAATTTCCTTCATCTTGACAAAACTGTGCCCTGCTTTCAAATTCAACCTTGGTCATTTGATATTGAAGACCAGGTAATTCTTGGGAGGGGCATAGGGACTCTCGTCTCTGCTCACTGGATACCAGGGTCACAAATTCTCTACCCTCCGGTTACGTGGACCCCTTCTTCTGGGGTACCCTGACTCCCACATCTATAGTTCTTAGAAATTGGCTCTTGCATCTGACATTTTTATTACTTTATTTGCAAATCCAGCATTCTTAATATATTTTAAAAAGTCGAATACATTTTCACAAATTGCAAGATTAATACAGAAGTAGTAGAATCATGAGATAATACTGAGAAGTTCTTATTGCTTCCATTCCAGACCCATACTGATTTCTGAGAATGGAGGAGACCCACCAGTTTGCTTTGGGTTATTCTTTGCAAGCATTTTCTAAGAAATACAGATTTATACCAGTGGTAAATTTGTCTTTTCCCTCATGGTTTATTTCCAGCTACTTTTCCGACAAAGTTTTTCTTCTCCCCGCCCTTTAACTAGAACATCACCAGATGTACTTTTTACTGGTGTGTCCTTGTAATAAAGTCAACTGAGCAAAACCCAGAGGGGAAGATTCTTTCAAATGTCTTTGGGAAAGAGAGAAAACAATCCACAAAGAGAAAAGCAACAATGTTCTTTTAGAAGTAGCCTGCTGTGGCAAAATGGAATGCACAGGAAAGGACAGTTCTGTGATTCAAAGGGAATGCCAAAGTCATTGTTCTTGTGACCCAGAAGGACAGAGGTTCAAAAAGCCAGGAGGGTGAGTTGGCCGGGCTCTCTGTGCACAAAGAGCTTCTCCTCTCCCCTCCCCTGGGGAAGCCATGCACTTTCTCATCCAAGTTCAGAGGACCCTCTTTCCTTTGTGAGGCACCACAATCCCGATCTTGTAAAAGTGCCAAAAGTGCCACATTTCTCCATATAATTCTCAGGAAACTTCCTTGGCAACGCCCAAGGTAATTTTCCTCCCATTGGTGCATAGTAATCATGCATCTTGATAGAGGCCTCCATGCACACAGCACTGGGTGAGCCCTCCCCCATTCCCACCCCACTCCCTCACCCTCCCCACCTTCCCAAGCTCAGCACAGTGATTGGCTTTGATGGGTCGGTGTGTGTACATCGTGTCCACTGAGGTGTTTCCCTCTTCAAGTCTTCCTCCCCCTCCCATCTCCCTCCGTTAGGTCTCCGCTAAGGTTTCTCCTTCTTTGTCTGGAGTGCCTCCTGTGTCCCAATTTCCCCGTAGCTTCTCCATATGAGGGAGAACAGCTGACCTTTCACTTGCTGTGACTAACTAATCTCACTTAGCATAAAATTCTTCAGTTCCATCCATTTCCCTGCAAGCAACATAATTTTGTTCTTCTTTATAGCTGAGTAGAATTCCATTTTGTATATAGCCCATAATTTTGTAATCCATTCATGTTGATGGACATCTTGGCTGGTTTCAGGAGTTTGGCGATCATTAAAAATACAAACAATAGTAAATGCTGGTGAGGATGTGGAGAAGTAGGAACTCTAATACATTGTTGATAGGATTGAAAATTAGTGCAACCACTTTGAAAAACAGTGTGGAAGGTTCTCAGAAGAATGGGAATTAATCTAACATGTAACTCAGCTATACTACTCCTGTATATCTACCCCAAAGAACTGAAACTAGACTACCATCATCATTCATGCATACTTATGTTTATAGCTGCACAATTCATAATTGCTAAACTATGGAACCAAAGTATGTTTTATACCGGCCAGTAACAACTGAGCCAATGATTTTCAACATTTAATGTGCTGAGGAATTATCATGGTTTATTTAAAATGTAACATGCAGAGGAGAAACCTCAGTAGAACCATGGAGGTAGTCTAAAGGAAAAGGAAAGAAAAGACTGAGGTTCATTATTGGAAATAATAACATGGACTGTGTGTACATATGTGAAGACCCCAGTGACAATCTCAGTGCTCTGTATGGGAAACGGGGAGGTGGGAAGGCGGGAGTGGGGGGCACCAAGTGCTGTGTGCATATATGTCAATGTCAACATGATTTACATTGTGATGTGAGATGATTAAAAAATAAATAAATAATAAAATAAAATGTAACATCCTGTGACCTGCCCACTAGAGCTTTGTTATGTGTGGGCTGAGGTCCAGGAATTCACATTTTTAACAAATATTCTGTTTTTAACAAAATTCTGTTGCATCATTGAGAAATACCATCCCGGGTCCCAGGGTGAAGCTGGGGATGAGAACTCTAATACTGGGGCCTGGTCACTTGACCACAAAATTTATTTTATGATGCTATTTAGTACTTCTGTCTCCATGGACAGATCTGGTGGGTAGACAGTAAAAATTGTGTCGCTGGCACTTTATATAAACCCTTCCAACTAAAGAAGAAAAATACATAAGATGACTTTTTGCTCACCAGAAAATTTGTGTTCAGCAAGAATATGCCGCTGGACTTATATTAAGCCCTAGTTTATGTATATTTAAAGATTTCTTTTCTCGAAAATAAAACTGGACACAAGCACCTATTTTGCATCCCTAATAAACCATGAGGTTTTAATATCTGAATGGGTGTCCAAGTGCCTTGCCAATATTCTTCATAAGCGCCTGTCTGTCCACCAGCCCTGTGAGACAGCCGTGTCCTTGTAGACCTACTCCAGGAGCTGAGCTGTCTGATCCCATGACAGCTGTACTCACAGCAAACAATAGACCAGAGTCACCTGCCACTTCTGATTAGGCATGTCGTGTGTCTAGGCAAGACACATTCTAGGTTGTCTACCTTCGATCGGTGGCTGGCTTTCATTTCTCTATCAACCTGGTGTCTAAGCCCTAGAGACAACCCCACTCAAGTAGCTTGACTCATTTCCAAGGTTTGTAGGCCAGAAAGCATCTAAGAAAGGTCACAAGAACAGCATCTCTATTCTGAGCCCAAACTGGTGTTGCTTTTACTCTCATTCTACAAAAATAGAGAACTTGAGCAAGAATGAATCATATACAGAAACAAAAGTACACAAGTTACAAGTAATCAGTTGGATGAATTTCCACAAAGTTGAACAGATCTGTCTAACAAACCTTAGATCAGGACACAAAATATCACATTTTCCCAGAAATTTCCTCCTATACTCTTCCAATCACTGCACCTCCCAGGGTAGGATAAGGGCATAGTGTTGCCTAGTGTTTGAAACTTAAACAATACAATATTGCATGGATTCTTTAGTGTATGGTGTCTCTTAAAACAAAAATAATGAAACAAACTTTAATATATGATTGCTCACCTGGTACCCTCTTGTCTCCCACAATGCTGGCATTAATCAAACATTACAAGGTAGTCAGCAGAAGCTGGGCATGGTGGCACACTCCTGTGATCCCAGTACTTGGGAGACTGGGACAGGAGGATCAAAGGTTCAAGGCTGGCCTCAGCAATTTAGCAAGGCCCTCAACAACTTTGTGGGACCCTGTTTCAAAATAAAATATCAAAATGGCTGGGGGTATAGCTCAGAGGAAGAATGCCTAGTACCCCACCCCTAAAAGTAGTCAGTAGAGCAAAGCAATTGATTTAGGTCCTGAGAAATTTTGCAGTAACCCATGGCACAAAATTGGCAGATCCTCACTATAGAAACCACACCTGCCTTTCCACTGTACAATAAGCTCACCTCAAATGTCTCCTATGTGCCAGATTGGGATTTTTAGCTCTGTCTTAGTACTATGGAGTAGAAAAGGAATAGCTCAAACCCAGAAAATATCAGAATGTACCTGGAGAGGTCAATACACAAAAGAAACATAAAACTCAAGAGAATGTATATTCATGATATTACACTCTGCTGTGTACACAACTAGAGAAATGTGTCAGAAGATGCTCCCTAGGTTCCAGGATTGCTTGGGTTGGATAACAACAGCAAAGTGAATTCTGGAGGAAATTTAAGCATGTGGCCAAGAAAGTCATTGCAGAAAAAATGGCAGCGCATCCTGTCCCTAGCAGCCAATGCTGCACAAGTTGTGTCATTTGTAGCTCTAGAATAGGCCATTCTGCAGGGAGCTCAGCACCAGTCTAGCCTACGTGGGCACAAAAACAGATGATGGGACCAAAAAGTAGGTGCTTGTTAACAAAAAACAAACACACAAAAACCAGAGATATCTGAAACATTTGAGAATCACTGATGGTTTGCCCCTGAAGTATTTTTTTTTTTCCTCAGAGAAACTCAGCATCTCCTTATGGAGCCAGAGTATTGGAGTCAAAGTCAGAAGTTCCATAATGAATCTTCTCTCTTATAATAGCACTTGCTGCCAGATAAGAGTTTGTTTTACAACATACCAAAGAGTTCTTAGAGTTGGCACAGGTCAAAAAATAAAATGATAATAAAATATTATTAATTGGATGGCAGGAACTCTTCCAGGCATTTATACACATTAGCTAGAATCCATGTCATATCCTAAAATCAAATATGTGGAAAGCAAGACTCGGATTAACCACCTAGAAGGCAGAGGGTGATCCCTTTAGATGGGTTAGTTATGATTAGGATATATAATATCCCCTGGGAAAGCTCACATATTAGCAATGCAAAAATGTTCAGAAATGAAATAATTGAATCAAGAGGGTTCTAATCTCAACAGTAGAAAAATACATTGATGGGTTAATAATTTGGATGGATTTATTGGGCAGTGAGGTAGGTAGGTAGGGTGAGTCTGGAGGAGGTAGATCATTGGGGTGTGGCCTTGGGGACTTCATAGATATGTCCCTTGTTCCCTCCCCTTCCTCATTCTCTGCTTCTCACATGGCCTAAGCTCTGCAGAGGTGACCCAACTTAACATGGACTAATGCCCCTGAAACCTCCAGAACTGTGAGCCCCCAAATAAGTCTCTCTTCCTATTGGATACTTAGATCACAGTAGCGAAATTGCCAACTGAAACACCGGGTGTGCTGATGTTGATCACCCCCAATATAATCAATACTGACATGGTACTTTATAGCCCATACATTCTCTGCTTTGTATTGTTGTTAACAATCCTACAGATTGACTTATCTCCTTTAACCCTCACAATGACCTTGCTGAGTATGCAAAACCAGTGTTGCTTATGTCTCAAAGGCTGTCACCTAGTTTGTCTGAAGGAGGCCACAACTAATTGCCATGTCTTCTGATCCCGTGGTTGCCAGTATCTCCATGGAATGGAAGAGCACAGCCTGAGTCCTTCTGTGTCCAGGTGGAAGATAAATCATAAGATGGTCTTTGAGTCATGCACTAAAGACAAATCCAGGATATATTCACCGATGAAATGTCTTTTATAACACAGTGCTCAAAATGCCCTTCTTAAAAAGACTCGAAGGTTTGAGGGGGGCAAGACTCAAGTAGTTCTAAGAATTATTTATTTCACCCAAATCCCAGCCTTGTTCAGCAGCATGGAAATTCCCACATAAATGGTTCTGCCTGCATCTGTTTGAGAATAAGAGAAGCAGAGGAAGTCTAAACATGCAAATGATGCTGTAGAATTCATTACAGTGGATACATTTGAATCCCCAGCCCTCTGCTTTAGGGGGCACCTGGCTACCCAGGATAAAAGAAAATAAGCATGAAAAGAAACTGGCAGGTTGTCCCAGTAAACACACGACCCTTGGGCTCCCTGCCTGAAAGAATCAGGCAGCATAGCAAGACAATTGAAATGCTCAATTGCTAACCTCAGTCAGCAGGAACCTTGAGTTGGCAGTCCTCGCCAAGGTTCCCCAGCTTAGTAAATGAGCCAGACTTCCCACACCGTTGCTAAGCCACAGAAACAGAGCTTCCTCAGAGGACAATTCTGAACCAGAGAGCCTACCCCCTCAGAGAGTCCTGACCAGAGTTTCCAAGGGCAATTAGGATGAACTGTCATCAAGACAAATAAATAGCTGAGCAGGTGGTGAACTCATATAGTCCTAGTACTTAAGAGGCTGAAAGAGGAGGATCTCAGGTTCAAGACCAACCTCATCAACGAAGTGAGATTCTCAGCAACGTAGACAGACCCTATTTCAAATACAAAAATTAAAAAAGGGGTTGAGGGTATAGGTTGTAGGTAGAATGCCTCTGGGTGGGTCCAATCTCCAGTCTCTCTCTGTCTTTTCAAGGATTCTCATGCACCTTCTTTCCAACTGACTTCACCTCTCTGGCTAAGGTCTCTCCATTATCTTAGGCAGTGACAGGCTCCACCCCATCCCCTGGGATATTTTCTTGCTATGTTGGTACATGGTCCCTCTCCTTACGATGTGCTCTGGATTCCAACAGTCAGCATTTTTTTTTTTAGGACTTCTCCCAGTCTGCTGAAGGCAGAGCCTAAAGCACCTGAAAATTTAGCCCCCACCCTTTAGGAAGCCCTTGGCTGATGACTGGCAGGCATCAGAGAATAGAAGCTCTACTTGCTGCCTGGACCTCAAAATAAGTCTTTTTGTGTCTAGAATTCTGCAGATATTTTCATTATACAATTCCTGAAGACTTCTTTCCTTATCTTTGTAAACATGGGAGCACATGACTATAATCCCAGTACTTGAGAGGCTGAAACAGGAGAATCACAGGTTCAAGGCCAGCTTCAGTAATTTAGTGAGAACTGGCAAGACCCTGTTTCAAAACAAAATATTAAAATGAGTTAGGGGTGTAGCTAAGAGGTAGATGTCCCTGGGTTCAATCCCCAGTATCTCACACACACACACAGACACACACACACAAAACAAAACAAAAAAACAAACACAACAACAAAAACACATGGGAGCTCAACTCTGCCCAAGGAATCAACTGGAGAAAAGAGAAAATATAATTCTTCATGCCATCCTTTTTTCTCTTTGAAAAACTCATCTACAACAAGTTTCATCCCGGCCCCCATCCACCTTGTTGAGTTAAATAGATTGAGAATCGCAAGGCACATGACTTATGTGAAGAGATCTTGGGAAGGAGCTAGAGACGTGGTCTGTACCACCAGTGTCTAAAGTTACTAGTCAAAATGCCTCCTTACAGGACCAATGTATGGCGAGGAATGCGAGCTGAGCTGCAGTTACCATTTGTGTTCAAATGTGCAAAGAGAATTGGCAAGCAAATTCGTGCTAAATTGAAGGTCTGAGAAGCTGAAGTTGAAAAGAAAGTATGGCTGACAGAGAAAATTAGGGTGAAAAGTCAAGACAGACAGACCACTTTCTCCTTTCTCAAAATGTGGTCCTTGAGCCAGATGTGGCGGCACACACCTATAATCCCAATAACTGGGAGCCTGAAATAGGAAGATCACAGGTTTGAGACCAGTCTCAGAAACTTGGTAAGACCCTCAGCAACTTAGCAAATCCTTATTTCAAAATAGGACTAAGGGAGCCGGGCGTGGTGGCGCACGCTTGTAATCCCAGCATTCGGGAGGCTGAGACCGGAGGATCCGGGTTCGCGGCCAGCCTCAGCTACCTAGTGAGGCACTCCGCAACTTAGTGAGACTCCATTTCAAAATAAAGAATTAAAAATAGGGCTGGGGGTGTAGCTCGGAGGTAGAATGCCCCTGAGTTCAATCCCCAGTACCACACAAAAAAAAAGGACTAAGGGTTTAGCTTAGAGGTAGAATGCCCCTGGGTTCAATCCCAAGGGGAGAGAGAAAGAGATAGAGATAGATAGGATGCAGGCAAATTCTTGGGCCCTACCCCAGGCCTCTTACGGTTAGGTGGTTAGGTCGAGGCAATTCAGATAAACACTGAAGTTTGATTCACTAGTCTAAGATATACATCTCCTAGAAACCCAGCCACTGGCAAATGAATAGCTGTTACCACTCTGTAAATACTAGGTGCTATGGGAATACATGGCTGGGACTTTGCAAAGCTGGTATTGATCTGTTTGGTTTTACAGGTTTTATTACTGTAGCTTTAAAGCCTTAAAGAGAAAGGTCAAGGTCTCAACCATCAGAAACATACTCCCTAGCGCATGGATAAAGAACATGGTGGTCCCAGTCTTGGCTCTCAACAGTGTAATCGATTGGCTGGGGCTTCCTTCTCCTGTGAACACTGCATCACACTATCTACAGTCTTCCAAAGGTAAAATGTTTTCTGTTTGGAAGACAGGCCTCTTCAACTAGTACCAGCAACTGTCCTTGTTTGCGAACTTGCCTCTCAGAAGGTGTCAGGAGACAGGATCAAGGTGATTGAGGGGATATTGGGAGACCCACCGTGTTGGGCAGGGGCTAGGTTCCGCTCTCTGGTGGAGACTCTCCACCAACTTTAGAGACAGAAGTGAGTCAGGAACCATCCAAAAGAAATCCATTCATCCGGAATACATGCACTGAAATCTCTCTGATCATCTCCTGCAAAATGCATAGCAGATTCAAAGGATAGAAGCCAATTGATGTAGAAGAACCAATATGCTCTCACCTGTCTAGCACAAGAGACGCTGAAAAAGATGCAGAATAAAACTGAAATAAGGATGCAAAACAGAAAAATAGAGAATCAGGGGTAATGTTCTCCAAGCAGGAGTACCATGGGATTGTAGATACATGAGCAACCTTTCTGGTCTTCCCTCTCCTTTAAAATGAATGAGTCACACAAATGACTTCCAAAGCTAAGTCTGGCTCTAGAACTCTCTGTAGATCTCCCTGTGCAGTCTTGAGATCTCTCCTCTCTTGGCTGTACTGAGCTTCTGCGCTCCTAATCACTACTTTCTAATTTCTGGGGACCTTTCTCCTGCTGACTTTCCTAGGATAAAACTTTTGTGGATTAAAAAAAGTCTTTCAAAATCTGTCTTTGGACTGGGTGTGCAGTTGGTGCCAACAAAGGGAGTAACCAGGGTAAGCATATTTGAGAGTAATGGGTTGAGCAACAGAAAGGGGGAAGATAATAGGGTTTAATGAATAGTAACACAAAAATGGAATTTAATAAACATTAATATCTTCTCTCTTTCATCTTCATATATATCAAGTGCACGCGCGCGTGTGTGTTTTTTACAGGAGATTTAACCCGGGGCATTCTACCTCTGAGATACACCCCAACCCTATTTTATTTTTTATTTGGGAAGAGGATCTCATTAAGTTGCAGAGGGTCTTGTAAATTGTTTGGGCTGGCTTCAAACCTGCAATCCTCCTGTCTTAGCCTCCCAAGTACTGGGATTACAGGTGTGTACTACTATGCCCGGCTTACACTCTTTATTTCTTCTTGTGTGGCTGTCTTTTCTCTATTTATTAAACTCTTATACTTCTCACCACCTTTTCACTTGCACGAATAAATCCGCACAGCAATCATACAAGGTGGGTGCCATTATTATCTCCATCTTATAGTAAAGAACATGGGTTTAGGGACATTGATTGGCATGGCCAAAATGACACCGACACTGAGAGGAAGTGGCAGAATTGACCTTCAATGAGGGACTCGTTGAATCCAGAGCCAGGTGCTGAAATCCTCCAGTTTGTTGCATCTCTCACATTTTCTTTTTAAATTCTTCATTTAAATAAGTCTAATGAGCCAGGCGTGGGGGCACATGCCTGCAATCCCAGTACTCAGGAGGCTGAGAACAGAAGATTGCAGGTTTGTAGCCAGCCTCAGCCACTTAGGCTCTCTGAAACTTAGTGAGACCCTAATTCAAAATAAGAAAATAAAAATAGGGCTGGGAATATAGCTCAGAGGTAGAATGCCCCTGAGTTCAATCCCTACCTAGTACCGCACAAAAATCAATCACTCCCTCAACCAATCAATCTAAGTTTGGGAAGTCTGTTACAGGGTTTACTATTCTTTAAAGTGATCCTCATAGGCTTTTGCATATTCCTTCAAGCAAACAAGTGGATCCGAACAGCTAGTTTAAAAAGCATCCTTTATACATTCCAGGAGGCCAAGGGGGCCAAAACTGACCTCTGACCTCAGGGACTTAGGGGTCATCATAGGAACCCCGAGCACTTGTCTAGATTCTATTCTGCACACACTGTGTGGCACTGAGAAACTCATGGACACTACCAGGCCTTAGTTTGTCTATAAATGAAGATAGGATTCCTTCCCAAGAACAAAACCCTTGACTTTCCTCATATCCTTTGGATCTCCAGGGAGATCTGTGGATTTGAAACCCAGTCCATTCATATCTGCAGAACAAACTGTGTAATAAAACTAGACAAGATCTAATCAGGTTCTAGTAGTTGGTACCTGGAACTTACATTCTTCTACTATTAAGTCTTCTCTCAACCTTAAATTCCTAAAATTACATGTTGCCCATTTGTTAGTGACTTTTGTTTTTGATTCTTCTGTATCACTGCCTATAAGTTAGAAAATGATAATATAAACTGGGCATGGCGGCACAGGTCTATAATCCTAGTACTCGGGAGGCTGAGACAGGAGGGTCACATATTCAAGGCCAGCCTCTGGCAACTGAACAAGACTCTCAGGAACTCAGCAAGACCCTGCTTCAAAATAAAAAATAAAATAGGGCTGGGGTCTAGCTCAGGTAGAACATACCTGAATTCAATCCCCAGTACCATAAAAAAAGAAAATGATAAAACACATTTGACTGGTTTTTCCAGAAACCAAAAGCCTTTTTATTTTTTAAACGTAGTACAATCACCTTATTGCCACTTTGGAATCTAACCTTAGCCTACATTATTACCCCAAATCTCATCATTTCACAAATATTTACTTTTCCTTATTCAAACCTTTGATGGAAAGTATCCAATATCTCCCTTGAAAACCTCCTTTCCTCTGTACCATTTTATTCCCTACCTTCCCCAAAACAAACAGTTCAGAAACAGAGAATATAATTATTCATCCTCCCCACTTTGGATCATCTGGGCTCGCATTTGGATCTCTGGCTGCTTGCATTACCAATCTTTGTTGTTGTTTTTAATTTCCTTTTTAGACTTGCAGATTGAAGGGGTGTCAGGGAGACTAAGCAGAGTTATTTTGGGGTTTGAACTACAGCAAGGAAATTACAGTGTGGGTGTGCCCACTAGGAGCAAAGTTTCCCTTCCTATTTTTTCTTAACAGGTTCAAAAATTAAAACCAGAATATGTAAAATCACATCTCGGCTGGGCATTTGTAATGAATCTCTCTCTCCCCACTCCCCTGGTACACATGTTGCAGTTCAATTTAGTTGTCAAGTCATATCAAGATTAATAACCCTTTAGAAGAGTAATCATCTTACCCACCTAACTAAATGAATCTCTCTCAGTGGGAATTTTACTCTTGCAGCTAAATCATGGCCTTGCAAATTGTGGAGATGGAAAGAAATCACAGAGATATTCTAGGTCATTTTCGTATCTAGATTGAACCAAGTTCAAAATAAAAAGAAGAGTGTGACTTTAACACAAACTCTTTTGGTAATACAACACTATTTCAGTGAACTATGAGGAAAACCAACCTCAGATTTTAGAGAGAAAGGGTAAAAGAAATACTTTTGACTATCAGATTTTTAACATAATTTAAATCATAAAAGTGAAATGTATATGTTAACTCATTAAGAATCTTTTAAAGAATTATGGACTTAAAACCTTGAAAAGAAATTGCTGACATAAAATGTGGGCATATCTAAAATAAGTGTATTGTTGGCATGGACAGATAGTAGCATTCAGAACAACTAATTTATGCTGCCAAGAATATACTAAAATAACTCTGCACATTAACAAAGAGAATTTCAAAATTAACTTATATATTGTGTTATTCAGGAATCTTATTTGCAAAGATCCTACTCTGGCTGATTTAATCAAAAAATGAATGAATTGAAATTATATCAGCTGCTTGCAGAGTTGAGTTACTTAGAAGGTTGGAAAAATGGTAGGAACAGGGAGATTGGACAACACCCAGAGTTATACCATAGGACCTATCTAATGGAAACTCCACTGCTGATGTCCCTGAAACCTAGCCCCAACAGTCTGCAACAGCCTCCATCAATGGCTGCAGATCCCAGATATTACCCACTGCCTCTTGTTTCCAAGGAATGCATATTTATTCCATTGCTGCTGCTAATAGAATAAATGGAAATAAGTTTCTCACTGTTCCTATGTCTTTGCATTTCTAGCTCCCAATTTATGTTCCTAAGTGGATCTCCTGGCTAATCAACTTTAGATTAAGTACCTACAAAGGAGTTTATGAAAGTAACTATCTGGCCTTTTGTATCCCCATAAAATAGAAGAGAATCTTCTTCCTACCTAGATGCATAAATGTGAGGGTAATGACCTGTATGAGCCAGTTTATGCTGCAGAAACAAGGAGCTCCCTGAATTTTAATGGCTTACTACAAAATGTTTTTTGTTTAGTTTTCTCTTTGTTCTTTTATTTTTCTCATTTATACCTAATATCTGTAAAAAGTTAGCTGGGGGCTCTGTTCTCTTTCTCATTCTACAATATAGGCCAAGAGAACTATCTCTATGTGGAAGACTTAAGATCATCATGGCCTAATGAGAACATTATGAAACGTGTCTTGGTACTTAGAACTTCTAACTAGAAATGACATGTTTCACTCTTGCTTGTACTTTAGTGGCCACAGCAACTTACATAGCCACACCCAAATTCATGGAGAAAGAAGAGGTGCAAAGAAGCACAATCCTACCCTGTGCTCAGAAAAGGAAATATTTGTTAGCACTAACGAATAGCATATATTGAATTCCCAAATATATGAGGAATATCGGACATTAGTCAGGTCCAAATTGACAAACATCTATAACACATTAATGAGTTAACATGTTTTTAATGGTGATCATGTTCCAGGCACTGATAATATCAAATTGCCTTATATACTATATCTCATTGAATTGACTGTGCCTTAGCTCTTATCATTACTTACGCCACTTATTAGCAAGAAAGTTGAGGCTTAAAGAGATTATTCAACGTGCACAAAGTCACATGCTGGGGACTGGAAGAGCTGATCTCGCAACTCATAAATATTGAGAACTATAAACTAAAGCCAAAAAAAAAAAAAAAAAAAAGGAAAAGAAAAAGAAATCCAAGTTTTTTTCTGGATGAACAAGGTGCAAACAAAAAGGAGGCTGGCAGGTCAAATAAGAAATGAGGTTTATCTCCTCCTACTTCCCACATCTCTATGATTTCCATTTCTTTCCCTTCTCCTTTTGCTTCTTCCTCTTACTTGCCCATGTGACCAGACCCAGTCTCCTTCATGAAGGCTCTGACCATGTGTCGCAAAAGACACCTAGGCCAGGAGCCAGAAGACCCAGGTCCTTACAACAGACTGTAGACAATTTCCAACCACTCTGAGTATCAATCTTCTCAACTTGATAATAACAAGCTGGGAGTGGTGACACACACTTGTAATCCTGGTTACTTGGGAGGCTGAGAAAGGAGGGTGGCAGATTCAAGGACAGTCTCAGCACGTAAAGAGACTCTTATCAACCTAGTGAGACCCTTGTTTCCAAATAAAAATAGAATAGGGCTGGGGAAATAGCTCAGAGGTAGAATGCCCCTGGGTTCAATCTCTAGTGCCACAAAAAAAATGGTAATAACATTCATAAATTGAGGTAGAAATAAAATACATAATAAGAAAGTACTTGTAAATGCTATATATGGGAAGTATCTTTAGTGGAAAATACTTTGAAAAAACAAATGCTATGTATGAAAAATATTTTTGGTAGGAAGATTATTAGATAGCTGAGCGTGGTGGCACATGCTTGTAATTCCAGCATTTGGGAGGCTGAAACCGGAGGACCTGGGTTCGCGGCCAGCCTCAGCTACCTAGTGAGGCACTCCAGAACTTAGTGAGACCCTATTTCAAAATAAAGAATGAAAAATAGGACTGGGGGTATAGCTCGGAGGTAGAATTCCCCTGAGTTCAATCCCCAGTACCGCAAAAAAAAAAAGAGAAAAATTATTAGATAAAGGATGTCTCCTATGAAGGAAGCATATGAAAAATTTTAAGAGTTTAGAACCCAAAATGATAAATAAATCAAGAAATTCCTAAGCAATAGGAAGATATTTAGGGGGATAATCTTCAAAATTTTTATGAAAGAATATCAAATAGACAGGAACTTTGTAATAAGGCTGGTCTTGTTCTTGCAATTTCCCCTTAGTAAATAAAATTTACTATACCTTCTCCTTAGCACTATCTTTTCTAAGCAATTCTAATTCCTTAACCCTTTTTTCTGAGATTCCATGATGTTCAGGGGACAGTGATACCCAAAATAATGCTATTTAGTGTATGTGAACATTAATCACACACACCCTTCAGACAACATATCGTAGAATACCCAAATTGATTCTGTTAAATTCGGGGGTGTCATCGTAAAGTCAGGAGTTCCAAATTCTTTTATTTTTATTGGGTTAAGTGGACAGAGAGTTCAGTGTGGAATAAAACTGGAAGAACAGCTGAATTTGGGGAAAAGTGACTGCTAATAATTGGATAAAATATCAGTGCCAACTAAGTTTCCATTTAAACAGCTCCCATTACAATTTCTTATACATTTGCTGTGGCCCAGAGTGCCCTGGTCACTCTTTTGAGGCTCTTCCACTAATTAAGATATTTTTTCATTTTGTCAATTAGAACAGAACCAATTGCTTATCAGCATTCACACTGACAACGTGTCTAAATTAATGGTAGAATGCTGCTTTATTAAACCCAGTTTTGCTCAAGGCAAATCCAATGGTAGAAGATGGACAGCTTTTAGATCTAAGAGAGCTGTGTATTGACTATAAAATAGGAATTCTGTTGCTTAAGAAGCAGTGCACTTTCTGTTTACCTTTTTAAAAAGGTATTCATCCTTCATCCCACATCCCCAAATTGTCTTGGTTGGCATAAATAATAGAGAAACAAGAAGAGGAAAGACCCAAAAGTTGATTGTTTTTTATTATTGTTGGACTAATCGCCCACTTTTATTTCTTTGGCAGAAAAAAATTTAAAGCAGCGTTAGTTTGTTTGGGCACTAAATACTTTTCATGACTTTACCACATCTCTAACAGATTTTTACTCATTCTTTTAGCCAAACACATTTCAAAAGGCAAAATTGCTCTATCTTGCAAATCAAATGTAAAGGATTATTTCGTTGTAGTGTTCGGTTATATTGAAATAGTACATATCCATTTTTAGGTAAAAGTCTTAGGCAACCTCTCCCAGGTCTTCTTAACCAAAGGTCAACAGGGCACCCCATAACTAAACCAGGGTGTAAAAAGGGATTTTAACTGCTATCATCTTCTTCTATAATCTGCTTGACTGTTCATAGTATGAAGAAGCTGTCTTGGCCACAAGATAGCATCTAAGTAAGATATGTTGTCTGTTCTAAACAAACACCTGGTGTTGGTCAAATGATGCAATGATTTTATAACCATAAAAACCTGACTTTTCTGTACCTCCAACTCTGTAACCAAGGGGTATAAACCTGGCTCAAACCAACACTCGAGGCAACAGCACCCCGGTGTGCTGTTTGCCCTGGCTAGCTGGTAAATAAAGCAACCTCTTTGGCTCTATGGAGTCTGGTGTGTCTCTGTGGGTCACCTCACACCTGTATTCTACACCTGTATTCTACATCTCTGCCTTATAAGCGTGGATTGCTATCAAGTGGCTATTACTTTGTAGCTTTGACCAAAATTTCTGGTCTTCCAAAAGAAAATTTCAATTTTGTTTTGTAGAATGCCAGGATCTATTTTAGCCTCAGCTATTTATACATATATCTATCAACTTGTCAATTATAAACAGAAGAAATTTCTTACTTCTTATTGACAAATTCTGGTATCAAGAAGTTGATGTCAAAGGGGCATTGGTTTTGGAATGAGTTCCTCCAGAGGTCACATAAATATCTGCAAAGAGGATAGCATGAAGTCCAGCCTCACTGTTCTCCTGCATGTGTAGGGCTGGGTGCAAAAACATAACTGATTTTCCAAGGAAGATATTAGCAGCAGCCTGAAATTGTTCAAGATGGCAGTTACTCCAAAGACCATCTCTTTTCTGTGGATCTGGGTCACTAAGGTTGTGCCTCTGTGTCTGTGTCTACTCTGCAGCCTGTCTTCTCTGGCATTCTTGGTATATGTTTCCTTGGGGGGAAAGAGATGAATGGAAGGAAGGCACCTCTTGCCTCCTTCTCTACTGGTGTCACTTCCCTTGCCTACTTCTTCTGCAATCTCTCTTAGTAACCCATCAACCCTTCAAATGAGAAAATAGCATTTCTTAACTTTTTATTTACGTTTCTGGCTCTTAGTTTGACAAGTAAGGGCTGGCTTGTATCTGTCTTTAAAGAAGAAAAAGTGATCATGTGTACTCATATGATTTTATAGTATTTCTTTCCCAGAGGGCCTTCATACAAAATAGAAGGAAAAAAAAAAGGAGCTCCTCCCCCTGTTGAAAGGCTCCCTAGGAGGGAATGCAATTAAATGGTCCCCTCCTCATGTCTGGGTCCTTCGCTTAAGATTTAATATCTAAGTGACCAATTTTAGATCACAGGTACACCACTGAGGTATGCAGGGAGCAGGAAGGAACAGAAAAATCTGACTCTCTTCATTTTCATACTGGGAAATGAGCAGCTTCACTCCAAATAATGTAAGCCAGATAAACTCCTAAAGAAACCTGAGTATTCAGAGAAATTGGGATAGATGTCTGGTACACTAAAATAACAAGTGATCTAGCAAAAGAGCATGGCAGGCTTTGAAGTCAGACTCCATTTGCTAAGTAGGTGACCTTGAACAAATTGCTCGTCTCTCTCCCAATTTCAGTTTTTAAATCTATAAAATGGTAATGACTACGATGATGAAAATGGCTTTCTGCTTTGTAGAATTCTCCCCAAGATCAAATAAAATAAGGCGTACAGAAATCTTGAGCACAGGACCCACTGCAAAGAGCCATGGATATCAGCACCTTCTCAGCATCTCCAACTTCCAGATGGAGATTCCTATTGAAACAACCCCTTCCCTGGTCACAGGATGCTCTTTTAATACTCGTGATTTCAATAGCATTATCCTGGAGGATGTTCTGGGATTTAAAAACATTTCAAATTCAGTTAGGAGCTTTCATCCTACTATGGGGTCTAAGAAAGAGAAGTTCCATTGTGCTCTGGAGTCAGGAATCATAGTCCCTCTGGGCATCTGCCTACCTAAGTGAAGGAACTTCTGAATGTTGGCTCTCAGGAATGACTGAAGTGTCGCTGATGCGACCAGGCAGTGTCTTGTAGCTAAGATCCAGTAATCATCTCAGTGAATTCCACTTTGGCAGAGTGGCTCCTAATTCCCTGAGATGATACCTGGGAATCTCAGAGCTGAGAGGTTTCTGCTTATAGAGCAGCAGTTTAGTCTGTCCTTCTGCCCTTTAAGGAACCCTGATCAGGACTTCTGAACTTTCAGTGGCCCTAGAAACTGCTCAGGATCTGGGGGATAGTGGGTCATTAAATGGAACAATGTCTTCCTCCAATCAGAAACACCTACGATGGACAGGTAGGTATTGAAGACACTATAGACTTAAAGGTTCTTACTGCTTCCTACTCTACCCAAACCAACACACAGCACTACTTAAGCATTCGTTGGGTAAGTGAATGTGTTTTCTCCCAGTTTATTTTTCTATGCGTGGTTCTTATATTTTTATGAGGATATTGTAATTGAGGGTGTTGAGGATGTTATAATAGTATACTCATATAATACTTTTAGCACTTTTTCCATGTTTTTTGTTCTTGTTTGTTTGTGGTACTGGGGATTTAACCCAGGGACGTTCTACCTCTGAACTATACCCCCAGCCCTTTTTATTTTTGGTTTTGAAATGGTGGTGTGCTAGGTTGTTGAGAGTCTTGCTAATTTGCTGAAGCTGGCCTCAAATCTGTAATCCTCCTGTCTCAGCCTCCCAAGTACTGAGATTACAGGCATGCATCACCACACCCAGCAATTCTACTAAATTCTTCTGAACAGCATTTAGTTATAGAACCTTTGAAGTGGATATTCCATAACTTATCTAGCCATTTACTTATTGGTGGAAATTTATACTGCTGATGAGCTTTTACCATTTAAACTAACCCTGGATAATTAATAATGTTGTAGTGGATGTTAAAATAAACAGCTCTTACTCAAGACCAATAGCAGTTGGACCAAGCCCTATTCACTCAGTGTTTTCTTTCTCCTCTTCTGAAGGACACAACAGCACTCATTTCTGATGGAGACATTAACTGATTTAACAGGAATATTTATCTCATAGATCACAAATTAGAAAGAAAATTAACTAAAATTGTGTCATGATGAGTGGATTTTGAAAACTATCATCATTTCCACAAACAAAAACCTGTTTGTTGAGTCCTAGAAGTCCTTCTGGTATAAGAAACACATTGCATTATGGTGCATAGTTGGTAAACTAAGTAGAATCTCCTCCATAATATTGTGGAAATGTGTTTCCTCTGCTTTTGACTCTAAAATTTGGGTATTTATTGAACAAAAGGGACAAATACTAAAAGAACCTTGCAGAACTTTGGATTTCAGAATGCTCACACTTAAGGACCTTGAGATAATCTTTAGAAAGCTTTGTAGTAAAGACACACCTATAATTTCTCATAATTTAATATACTTGAAAAATTCAAGAAGCAGCAGAAGAAAATAGATGCTGAAAATGGAATGAGGAAGATTGATTTGAGAGGCCTGGCTTTATATTCCAAAGTTCCTAGGTACCTTTGCAGAGAAGAGAAAAAAAATATGTTTCTTCTGTTTTTATCCCTTAAGGGAGAAAAGAAAGAAGACTCAAAATCATACTGTTAAAAAAAGAGAGAGATTTATATTCAAGCTTTTTTTTTCACATTGCTTCTGGATTTTTGGTTCTTCTCATTTAATAAACTTTCTCAGCAGCTTTGTACCCACAGAAAGTAGTTGCAGTATCATAAACAGCCTACTTGCTTAGTGTCTTCTCTGCTTTTTCTCTTCCATCCTAAGCTTTACCGAGTGAGAATCACAACCCTCTCTCCCTGCTGTTTCAGAAGGTGCCTGCAGAGAGAGTATCTGACAAATTACCTCATCTATGTGACTGGCTAGCTGGACCCAGACTGCACTGTCAGACACACAGAAACATGCATTGAGGAACTGGTGAACCACTATTAGTCTCTGACAGTCGAGAATGACCCTGGGCTCCAGGGACAACTTTGCTCATGATAGAGAATGTGTCCTCATCAGTCCACAAAACATGCCAGGACTTACTCAACCAGAAGACAAAAGTTGTGGCAGCTTTCTTTTCTTTTCTTTCTTTTTTTTTTTTTTTGTGGTACTAGAAATTAAACCCACAGGCATCTACCTCCAAGCTACACCTCCAGTCCTATTTTTTAATTCTTTATTTTGAAACAGGGTCTCACTAAGTTGCAGAGGGCCTCACTAAGTAGCTGAGGCTGGCCACAAACCTGCAATTCTCCTGTCTCAGCCTCCCAAGTACTGGGATTACAAGTGTGCACCACCATACCCAGCTAACCCTTGTGGCTTTCTGAGCTAGCCACAAAGACTGTGACATATGCCAAAACAAATGTTATTGTTTGGATCTAGAATGTCCTCCAGGGAAGCTCCTGTGTTGGCAATGCAAAAATGCTCAGAGGTAAAATAATGGAACCATGGCTCTCATCCCATCAGTGGAAAAATCCATTAATGGGTCAATAATTTGGATTTTTTGGGTGGTAACTATAGGTAGGCTGGAGATATGACCTTGAGGACTAGGACTGTCTCTGTCCCTCCTGGTGTCTGTTTCTCTTTCTCTCTGTCTCTGTCTCTGCCTCTCTCTGTCTCTCTCTCTCTTCTTTGCTTGCTGGTTGTCATAAAGGGAGGGTGGTTTTTCCTTCTCTGCCACTTCTGCCTTGGAGCCAGCTAACTATGGACTGACCTCTGAACCATGAGCCCTAAAATAAACTTTTCTCCCTCTAAGTTGTGCTCATCAGGTATTGTGGCCACAGCGATGAAAAAGTTGACTGAAACAAACTGAGATTCTTCTCAAAATAAAGGCTGAGAAATATACTGTGATGTTGCACTGCATCTATTATTATTTCCACTTTAACAATCATGCAGCATTTGGGAATTCACAATGTTACCATGGGTCCACTTCATAATTGCAGAAAATCTAGCAGATTGATGTGAGCATTTCCTGGCCCTTTGAAAAAGGCACTAAGCAATGTTTTGTTTCCAACTAGTGAACCAGAGCAAGCAGATAACCTCTGACTATTTTTACTGATGAAACTCAGAGAATGGATCATCTGGGCATACTTTTTTTGTTTCTAAAGGTAGCTTCCAAGCTGAGAGGCCACCAATCTGATTGTGTCTCAAAAATTCTTAGAATTTTTACTTGCAAACAATGTGAATTGACTAAACAAAAGCAGATGATAGACTTATGTTCTCTTTTTCTCTCAGTCTTCTTTCTCTTCTTTGTTTAACCTATCAACAGGAGAAAAAAATTTAAGTAGTATGAGAGATAGTGCCTGGTTTATTGGAAAATTGAAACAAGAAGAGAAGTAATTAAAAATCAGTCATTTGAGACGGTCTTGGCAAGGTGGGAACTTATGAGCTGATGGCCACATGATAAAAGAAGCCCGCCTTATGTCTACTGATTGGATAGGGGAGGCAGCCTTGTGTCTGGAATAATCAGCAGCCAGTTCAAAAGCCATGAGCTGGGAATGCTGAGGGTACAGAAAGAAGGCCTCTGGATCTGGAACGTGGCAAACAAGGGGAGAGGCTCAGGAAGCTGTAGAGGGTCCAGTGAGAGGCAGGGCCTGGTCAGAGTTCATCTCCTATTCTAAGAGCAATCGACAACGCAAGCATTTGAAGCAGGAGAGCGATATAATCTATTTTAAAACATCACTACTGCATAGAAATTGATTGTGAAGAGACAAAACAAACAAACAAAAAAATAAGTCCTAGGGAAATCAGTCAGGAGACTACTGGAATAGTCAAAATAAGAGCTAACAGTGGCTAGTACTAGGGTGGTAACTGTGGAGATGAAGTGGAGGATTCCAAATATGCTTTAGAGGGAGAACCAAAGGCACCGCTCAGGATTCACCTTGAGTGCTATAAATAGTGAGTAAAAAAGAATTACCCCCTTGCTTTTGACTTCAGCACCAGGCAGATGGTCATTTTCTATAGCAAGACAAGGCCAGAGAAATGAGAAACTACAGACTGGTCCAGAGTCCTGACTTAGTCATACTAAAATTTAGAGGCCTATTAGCAGATAAAGGTAGTTGATAGATGAATTCAGGATTCAAGAGTCAAGATAGACTAGATAAAGAAAGTAAACTAAATATAATATATAATAGGCTATATATATACACACACATATATATATATATACAAAGAATATATATTCCACATAAATGAATTTATTTATTTATTTAAAGGTGTGAGATTAGATGAAGCCACCTAAAAGCAAACATATACAAATAATTAGGAAACTAATTGCTATAGGACAGTCCAAAATAAAGAGTAAGAAGAGAAGGAGACAGAAAAGGAAACTAAGCATAGAGGTCAGTAGAGCAGAAAAATAACCTAGTGTGCGGCATCACATAAACCAAGGGAGCCGTTGGATTTCAGGCAGGCAGGCAGAACAATGTCCAAATTCACCTAAAAGTTGAAAACAAATGAGGACAGCAAATGGCCATTGATTTGTTAATAAGAGAGGCCTTCCATGGCCTTCAAAGAGCAGCTTTGGAGGGCTGGTAGGAAAAGAGGGTCAATAAAAGTCAGTTAAAGAGCCCAGGCAGGAAAAGAAAGAAGGAGGAGGAGGAGGAGGAGGAGGAGGAAACAACAAACAACGACAATACTATATTAATTTCTGAATACAATTTTGTGTGAAAACGAGCCCAGAAAGGCAGGGTGTAGAGGAGGACCCATGGTCTAGGGAAGTTCTTATTGATGCTATTGTTTGGAGCTGGGAGAGAACACTCACACATCTACAAGAGGAATTCGATATGGCAGGAGAACCCTGGCAATGCAGGGCATAGGAAGGACTAGCCAAGACCGCAAATCAAGAATGACAGTGCTCTCAGAAGGCAAGAAGGTGGAAGCCAGACCACATGGAGGAATGCCCTCTGAGAGGACCAGGGGAGGTAGAGAACTCACAGCCACCACTCCAGAGAGGCGGAGGGGCAGCAGGTGGCCCCCAGTGACTCCACCTGTAAAACACAAAAGCCCTGCAGTGCTTGTGGAAACTCAGAGTTTTGGTCTTGGACTCAGATACTCAGCTCAGTCTCCTGCAAGACCTGTCTTTTCATACTCCACTTCTGACCACAACCACCCTTTTCCATCGTCAAGTTCCTGCTTCCTCTGTACTCCTATCCTTCGTCACTTTGAAGAGAGCAACTGAATACTACCTTCTTCAAGAAGCAATGGATTCTCTAAGAATTTTTCTAGGTGCCTCAGGCTATGTGGGTGCATCCTTTCTCTGGATTCTACATGCAGTCTGCATTCCGCACTTCAGTAGCTGTTATTTTGCCTCTAGATAGGTTTTAAGGTCTTGTTTGCACGGTGGGATCAGAGCTTCATGAGGACGCTGAGTATATTTTGTAACTCCTGGTCTCTTACAGTGCTTCAATGTAGAGGAGGCTGCCATTGTATCTCAGTGTTACCTGCACACTTGTGGATTACAGTGAACATAAGCAAAAGGAATCAGGATGGGGATTTTCCCGAGAATATCCATCATCCTCACATCATAATCTACAAACTCTAGTTAATTTAGGGTGAACTAAAATCTGCAGGGTAGATGGTCTAAGCAACAGGTGCTTCAACCATTTCCTCTCCTGGGGATTTTGCATGTATCTGGGGAAGGCCAGTTGCACCAGAACATCTCTGAGATGGGGACATTCATTCTAATATCATCATTGCCCATGCTAAATCCTATGCGTATAGAGGAAATCGTATAACACTTATCATTGAAATGATGACTATAAACTTTGTTATAAACATAACTCATCATCCATTTTTTCAAATTATATAATAGGAAAAACCAGCACAGACCTGCCCAAATTTCATAGTTAACATACTTCCAAGGCAAAAGATACTGTGATGAATTGGGAAAAAAAAAAAAAAAAAAAAAAGAACTGATCACCTGTCATTGTCATTTCCAATGAAGGAAATTGAATTTATTTTCTCAGGATCCCCAGCTATATTACTGCTAAATTATGAATATTCTCTTAAATAATTTAGAGTCCTACAAGGTTGGGATGTACTGGAATGACATCTCATACATTTCTCTCTGCACCTTATGCTATTTCTATGCTCTCCTTCGTGACTATTTTCCATTTGGGTTTAATGTATGCCAGTTTTGCCTGGATTTCGGATAGATGGTTTGATATAAGACATCAGTAGTAAACTCATTTGGTGATCGCTTTGGCTAGTTGACATCTGTATAAGACCAGATGCCCAAGAAAGATGCAGGGTGGTGGTTCTCCTTAGCCAGCTCCAAATCTGTTATTGCAAAAATAATAATAAATAAAAATGCATGCAAATGAAAAAAAAAGCTGAATCACTTAAAAATCAACAACTGGATTGCATTTTGTTTGTTATATTCTAAATTGCCTGCCAGAGTTCTAATCTGGAGCTGCTCGAAGAGTCTAATCAATTTCCTTTCCACCCAACCACCATTTGCCCCCGTTTTCTATAAAATGTTCACTGGGTTCTTTCTGCTGTTTGTGCCTAAAGTCCAAACTCCTCCACTTTCAGCTGCCAATCAGCATGCACTGCTTCTGGTCCATCCACAGGATGGGCGGGGACATGAGAATGGTAGGAAGGGCTGGAAGAGAGAAGGGCGATATGGCGGGCATTAAAAAGCCATTAACTCGAGTGTGGGAAAGGCAAAGGTTATCACATGGAACATGCTGCAGAACATTAAGGTGAAAGAGGAAATGCTATTGTTCCTGGTGGCGACTTGTAGTGTTTGACTAAATGATTTTCATCACTGAGAAGTGTTACTTCATAGGCAGGAAATACAATGGTCTTTCAAGCCTGGCGGAAGGGCTTGAAATTACCTTAGCTGAAAATGCTGTGTGCTTGTATGTCTCTATCACTCTGAACTTCATTGTGATGTAATTAAAAATGTTTTAAAATAATAATAATAAAGAAAAGAAAATGTCCTTTTAATTTTTTCCCTAAATTCATTACCTTTCTCCTACTCCCTAATCACACTCCTACCAAAGCTCTCTTGAATGAACTGGAAAAAAACTATCAGAAATATCCTCTTCAAGAAAATCTACTCTGTAGGAGAAAGGATCAAATCGTGTACCATTTTAGAGTTGCTTGAAGAGTTTGACCAGGAAAGAAGTTTTCCCTTTCTTTGAATTTCTGTGACCATGAGAAAGATTACCTTTAATGCAGCTTGGAAGCAGTCGTTTCACCAAAGGTGCAGAAGTACATTTCTAAATTGGTTTAGGATCATTGCATCTTACACGCGCTCTAATTCCCCGAGAGACACAATTTCCAATTAACAGTAGGAAGCTTGACAAATACAAAGGAACACTCTTTCCCAGGGTGAGTAATACCTTTCCAATGTCATTCTTTGGCCTGAAGTGCCCTTTCTACTCTGGTCCATATTTCTGTGTGGGCTTTAGTGGATCTATCCTGTTAGGGTCAGGCTTCTTGGGAAAGCTTTACAGGAAAAACCCTCCAGATTGACTCACACAATGATCCTTGATTTTGTACCACTGATGAACTTGGCACACACTTACAGATCTGCCTCACCACCCATATGCCATTATTAATTTGCTCCTCAAAACTCCCCCACTACACTACAAACACCTTGTGGATAGGGATCGGCCTCCATCTCTCTTCATAGTCTCATGGCACAAGTCAAGTGTTTAATACATGTCTGTTGAGTTAATGATCCTCCACTCCATTACTTGTTAGCTTGTGTGATTGTGGATGAGTTATATAGCTTCCCTATGCCTTATTATCTTCCTAATGTAGCTACTAATATAAATCTTACCAGGTTGTAGACAGGATTAAATGAAAAGGGAGTATGCAAAATGTTTATCACCTTGTCTGGCCCATAGAAGGAGCCCGTGGCAGGGCATGCTAATTGCCTACCCCCAAATCGTTCCTCTGGCTAACAAATGCTAAATGCTAACCTGCTATGGGCCAGAAATATGCTTAGAGAAGGCAAATCAATCCTCTACGCATTGGGAGGCTGAGACTGGAGGATCCAGGAAGCTGAAGCCAGCCTCAGCTTCCTAGTGAGACACTCCACAACTTAGTGAGACCCGGTTTCAAAATAAAGAATAAAAAATAGGGCTGGTGGTTTGGCTCGGAGGTAGAACGCCCCTGAGTTCAATCCCTAGTACTGCAAAAAAAAAAAAGTTTAGGGTGCCCATAAGACTTGGTCCCAGTTGATAAAATTTAAGGGAATTCTGTTATAGGATTCTTAGATGTTCTTCTAAGAGAAATTCAAGCAGAAACATACTGTTCGTTTTTGCCTTCCAAGGATATTATGTTATAAACAGCGGCCTACATCTTGCTTCTGTGATGAGAAAGCTACACAGAAAACAATCCAAGGGACCTGACATTGTTGAGTTTCTGTATTACCTAATCCTGAAACCACTTCCCTGCAGACAAAAGAAAATTAAAAGACCTTACTAAGCCACTTTAGTTTACTATTCTTCTATTTGAAAGCAGGAAATCCCAAATAATAGGATGACCAACAAACGCTAGCTACTTGTTATTGTTATTATTAATGGTTCAGCCAATACTAATGCTCCTTGACCAATATTAAATATCACAAGGAAGTAGTCTCTGGCCTGAAATTTTCCTCTTTTTTCTCATCTAGGAATTTTATAGGCCAAGACTTTCCTGCCTGTTTAGAAAATGAAGAAGGTAGCCAGGCATAGCGGCATACATATAAAATCTCAGTATCTGAGAGGCAGACCCAGGAGGATTGCAGGTTCATGGCTAGCCTCAACAACTTAGGAAAACCCTCAGCAATTTATCAAGACCCCTTTTCAAAATAAAATAGGTCTGGGAGTATGGTTCTGAGGTAGAATGCCCCTGGGTTTACTCTCCAGGAAAAGAAAGAAGGAAGGAGAGAGGGAGGGAGGGAGAGAAGGAAGGAAGGAAAGAATCTACAGACCACCACCGGCTTCCTCACATGGGAACAGTACAAACAGTGATAAATTTGGCTTGTGAAACCTTTCAATATCCATTCTAACTCCAAGCTATACCCCCAGCCCTATTTTTTAATTCTTTATTTTGAAACTGAGTCTCGCTAAGTTGTGGAGTGCCTCACTAGGTAGCTGAGGCTGGCCTCGAACCCGGATCCTCCGATCTCATCTTCCCGAATGCTGGGATTACAAGCATGTGCCACCACGTCCTGCTACGCATAATACTAATTCTACTTGTTACACTGTCTACCTACAGACTCAAAGTTGAACAAATTGATGGGGTAATTTTGTGGAGTGTTTATTAGAGGTTATGATAAAGGCATAAGGCGGGGGTGGGGGTTGGGGGGTCACCACCACCATAGGATGATGAAATAATGGAGAACAGCAGCAGCCACATCAAAGCCATCCTGGGGGGAGGAGGAAGAAGGAGATGGGGAAAGAGTTAAACACTACAGGGAAAGCTGCCCTGTAGGTAGCCTTCAGATAAAGGACTCAGCCAGCCCAAAGCAATTTTGAATGGAAGAACTTAATACCTGGCCCCTCCCTCCTTTTCTTTGATCTTAGACTGAAATTCCCTGTTGATCAAATCCCATAAGAATCTGGAGGACACGGGAACCTTGCCAATGAAAACTATTAAGTCGAGCATGGTGGTGCACACCTAGAATTCTAATACTTGGGAGGTGGAGTCAGGAAGATCACAGGTTTGAGAGCAGCCTCAGCAACATAGCAAGACTCTCAGCAATCTAGTGAAACCCTGTTTCCAAACAAAAAAATGAAATACAAGGGGTGTAGCTTGGAGGTAAATACCCTTGGGTTCTATCCCCAGTACCAAAAACAAAACAAAAAACCAAAAACTCAGTTTTTCCAAAACATCTACCTTTGTGTATAAATCAGTTTTAGTACTTAGCTGTTTAAATATACTTTGCATATTCTTAATTACTTTTTACTTAGTCAAGCAAGACAAGATTGATTTCTAAACAAATGAGACATGACATATACGGCTAAATCCCTCCACGAACAACTCCAGTCCTTCTATTTTCATCAAAATCTTAGGTTGTAGCACACCTCCTTCCAGATTCTTTGTCCATGCTTTTGAATATAGTATATAGAGAGAAATATTTCATGGAGACTACATAGTATTATATGAATAATGTATAATTATTTTTCCTCTACAATAATGTATATTGGAAATATATTGATATTCCTTTATACAGATTTATTACATTCATTACATTCCTCCTAATGTTAACATAAAGTTACCTCAATCTATTTATTTACCCACCTATTGATAAAAAATTAATTAATTATTTAGAGGAACATAAACAATGTTACAATGAGTATTCTTTCACATACCTTCTTGTTGAGCACATGAGCATTAATTTTTATAAAGCAAATTGAAAGATTTGGAGTTGTTCATCCATAAATAGCATAGTCTCTGAAGATAGGTAACCGTGGTCTAGGGATGTTTTTGTTGTTGCAGTTACAACGAATTCCTTATCTCTTTTTAAACTGATGCTGCTTCTCATAAGTGGAGTAATTCCCATCTCCTTGAAAATGAGCCTGGCCTTAGTGATTTAATGTGGCCAAAAAAAAAAAAAAAAAAGTATAGTTCTCAGGCATTCTAGCTCTGAGCTGCACTCTCAGCCCTATTTTATTACTTGGTTTGGAAACAGGGTCTCACTAAGTTACTGAGGCTGGCAATGAACCTGTGATTCTTCTGTCTCAGCCTCCCAACTACTGAGATTACAAGCATGCGTCACCATGTCCAGCATGTTTTTTTTTAAGCAGTAAATCTTGAGACCAGGTCATAAGATGCCTTTCAGTTTCCATCCATGCCCCATGAAATATTTGCTCTTGGAAAGGCAGCCACTGTGTAAGAAGTATGATTGCCCTGGGATTCCTAGACTTTGAGGAAGACCAGGATAGCCATGTAAAAAAAAAAAAAAAAAAAAAAAAAAAAAAAAAAAAAAAAAAAAAAAAAAAAAAAAAAAAAAAAAAAAAAAAAAAAAAAAAAAAAAAAAAAAAATATATATATATATATATATATATATATATATATATATATTGCATATATATTGGCTGAGAAAGAAGCCAAGTAGTCCACTTCCACTTCTGTCCACTTCTGTTCCATTTACTCTAGTGGGAGCATCAGACATACTACAATTGAAAAGGTCATCTTGGACACCCTCACCAGTAGAGTTTTTGTACAATCCAAGTCCTGGATGCCATCTGACTGCTACCATGTAAAAGACCCTAATGAGAACCACCCAGCTTAATACACCCACAGAAGCCGGGTGCTGTGGCACATGCTTGTAAACCCAGTACTTGGGAGGCTGAGACAGGAGTATCACAGGTTTGAGGACAGTCTCAGCAAGTAGTGAGACTCTCATCAACCTAGTGAGACCCTGTTTCCAAATAAAAATTAAAAATAGGACTGAGGGTGTAGCTCAGAGGTAGAATGCTTCTGGATTCAATCCTCAGTGCCACAAAAACAAAATCACCCACAGGACCATGAGATATAGTAGCATACGTGTGCGTGTGTATGTGTGTGTGCACGTGCGTCCCTGTGTGGTACTGGGATGGAACCCAGAGGCATTCTAGCTCTGAGCTGCACTCTCAGCCCTATTTTATTATTTTGTTTTGAAACAGGATCTCACCAAGTTGCAGAGGGTCTCACTAAGTTGCTGAGGCTGGCAGTGAACCTGTGATCCTTCTGTCTCAGACCCCCAAGTACTGGGATTACAAGCATGTGCCATCATGTCCAGCATGTTTTTTAAGCACTAAATCTTGAGGGTTTTTTTTTTTATGAAGCTATATATTACCAGTATGACTGCATATGCTAATTTTTATTTTTAGTATGTGTTTTCTCATTGTCTTCCAGATGGATATACCTTTTAGTCTCCTACCACCAGTACAAAGGAGTGAAGATTCTGAAGATTCCTTTGTCCCTGCAGCCTGTCTTTTACACTGAGAAAGCTTATGAGGCATTTTTCTAACTGATCTTTGGTTCTAAAACCAAAGTAACTTTTGTGATGTCCATTTATAAAGACAAAAGTTTTGTTCTTTTAATGTGCTTAACAGAGAGACAGAGTAAGACACTCTTCTTTCTTTCTGAAACAAGAGAGCTTCTTTTCAATACTCAAAACTATGAAAGCACCTCTTAATAATTGTAATGCCTGGCTATCTGGGACACCATGTTTGCAGACCAGGGTGTTCAAAGGTGATGTTAGAAAAATGGCTCTGGAGCCGGGCGTGGTGGCGCACGCTTGTAATCCCAGCATTCGGGAGGCTGAGACCGGAGGATCCAGGTTCGGGGCCAGCCTCAGCTACCTCATGAGGCACTCCACAACTTAGTGAGACTTGGTTTCAAAATAAAGAATAAAAAATAGGACTGGGGGTATAGCTCGGAGGTAGAACGCCCCTGAGTTCAATCCCCAGTACCGCAAAAAAAAAAAAAAAGGCTCTGGATCATTTTCCAGTGGTTAGTCTGAAGCTGCCTTTGGGTTTACAGACGCAGAGAGGGAACTCATATAGCCCCACTCCTTTTCTCTCTCCAATCCAATTAAATGCAAGCATACCCAACCACTGTCAGAAAGTGACTAGAGAGAACTGGGTCAATGTGTCTCTGTAAGAATTTTTTTCTGGGCCAATCAGAGGGTCAGTCCAATTATTTTCAGTGATTTGGAGGGTGACAGAAAGTCTATCCTTCAATCCTATCATTTAAATGCTCACAGATAGACAATCTAAGCGCTAAGCCCATGGAATATGGTATTACCAACACAGGTACGCACCTATCAGTCCTAGCCAGGAAAACCTGTGCTTTCCAAGTAATCTTTCTTTACACACCTAGAGAAATCCATCACTGCCCTTCTACACTTTTGTATAAAATAATCACCACCCCCAAATTATTTTATAACAATGGCAATTTAGAGTTATTTTTATAAAGTTGTGCAATGCAGAATTACGTAGAGCTCAAACCCTCCCTCTTGGTATCTCCTTCCTCAATTTTAGCTCTTTTACTAGTAAAGTGGTTTTTCTTCCAGACATTCCTCTGCATTGTCATTATTGTGTGTTGTTGGAGTCGTGCATCAAATGTATCCCTACACATTGTTATTCCTATGTCTTGTTGTGCAAATGTGAAGCCATAATACTATTTCGCAGCCATCATTTTTCACTTAATTAACCATAAATTACCAGCTCTTGTCGTAGGTACAAGTGTCTCTTCCTGCTTTCTTCTTTCTGAATAAATAAATAGCGTTACACTGTCTGATTCCTTTCTGGTGCAAATTATGGAAAATTACTGGAGAAAAGTGGGCTCACCTTTCTATTCCAAGAGATCACCCCACCCCGGAATAGAATCAGGAAGATCTTCAAAGCAGAGTTATGCAACAAATGGTTTGTAAATGGAAAAAAAAAATAAGGAATGCAAAAACAGTGGGAAACAGAGATACCGTGTGAATCCTGCTTGTTTACTCAAGATGGGGAGGAAAAAGGATGCAGGACACTGGGGTGCTGGCGATTCTCATGGTCTGTCAACTTGTCTTAGCTGGAGCTTGAGATCACTAACATGAGCACTTATTATGAAGTTATCCATACCAGTCAGTAAGAGAGTGGGGTAGGATCTGGAAGGAAACACACCAAGTGCTTGTGCATCTATGTTTCTGTCACTCTGAATCACATTATGATGTATGGTTACAGTGCACCAATAAAAGAAAAATGAACTAAGGGAGGGGGAGTGTTTTTCGTTTGTTTGGTTTGGGCTTTCGTTCGCTTGCTTTAGCAGTATTGGGGATTAAGTCCAGGGCCTCACACATGCTAGGCAAGCTCTTTACCACTGAGCTACATCCCTAGCTCAGCAGTGTTGTTACTTATATGAATACAGTGGGATCCCATATGGAAGGAATATGTTCTCTTGCATTGAGACACACATGGTATATTGAATCATGTTCTCCAAAATGGAACTGGATATGGGTCTTGGATTACAAGACCCTCCAGTAAGAGAGCTGGTAGGTTGCATTGACATTATTCTTATTAAAGATACTAATAATAGTTAAATCCACTTTGCAGCATTACAAAGTCATCCACAAAATCTTTACCTAACTCTGAGAGAGGTTTATTTACTATAACTGGTACTGACAGTCAAACTGTGAAATATACCCCAGGTTTAGAAAAAGTGTCTTTGGACCAAAGAGTAAAGACAGATTCCTTGTGGTTGGTATTTGTTAGGTACCACAAGAGAAGAGATATATGATAACCACCAATTATCTAAGAAGCTTCCCAGCAGTGAATTTGAGACCTATTCAGGAATCAGCTTAACTGTTTCACTAAACCAAAAATAATTTCATGATGCTAAGAAAAATTGGCTCTTCAAGTCAAATTAATCCCAATTAAAGGGAAGCAGAAGGATAATGGGAGCTGGTGTTGTTGAATATGTATTTCCTTCAGAACCAAACACGGTGAAGCTGACTCCATCCCGGGGACACTCATCCAGCAACCTCAACTGCCTACAAGAGAAAGATGAGCTGTAAATAAATGAATATACGGTGAGCATTTAAAACAGCTGTCACAAAATCGAAGCATTAAATATTGTGCAATTTATTTAGGGGAGTGCCGAGGTCCTCAGGCAAAATCCTGTAATTTGGAGCCAATTTTTAAAATGCCTGTTCATACGGTTTCTGAATCCATAACAGATTAGAAATGACAATTTAGGGGAAATTTTAAAAATGGTGGTTAATGATACACAAATCAGTGTTAGCAAGAAGAATAAGAAAGAAGCCAGGCATGGTGGCCTACACCTGTTATCTCAGTACTTGGGAGGCTGAGAGAGGAGGATTGAAATTTTAAGGACAGCCTCAGCAATGAAGCAAGAGTCTCAGCAACCTAGTGAGACCTTGTTTCAAAACAAAAAATAAAAAGGGCTAGGGGTGTAGTTCAGAGGCAGAATGTCCCTAATTTCAATTCCCAATACCACACACACACACACACACACACACACACACACACACACACACACACGAAAGAAACAGAAAATATGAAGATATATTCTAATCCCTTGCAGTTTAGGGCCATTTAGTGTAGAAGCATACAGTCCCAGAGGTCTCAAAGCATAAAGAGTTTATTTGTATTTGTCTCCAATGCATTATATGTTAAGAAAGCAGAAAGGTGTGGAATATATTTGTAGAAAACTTTCACTTAAATATGAAGTAATGCATGTGTGTGCATATGCGTGTAGTTGGTGTTTAAGTTTTCAGAAAAATTTATTAGCTTTCCACTCCTTGCAATTTCTCATGAGGTTCTACCTCTCCATATGCAGGTTTATTTGAAGAAGGGGGAAAGGAAATTTTGGTCTGTGGGTAGAGAGGTAAGCTGGCATCATCTTCTCTAAAGTACTCTAATTAATTAGCCTGTTGCAGAAAATGTTTGTCTACATAGCAGGGCTTCTCCCTCTGTCAACTGAAATCGAGGTTGTGTCCACTTGCTCCATTTAAATGTTTATAGAGGGCTGAATGGATCCGCTAAGACTCCAAAACAAGACCTGCTCTCCAAGGTTAAATGCCAGGGCAGGAAGGTCAGATATGCTACAGTTTGCCTTGCATTTCCTAGAAGGTTTGGGTAGGTGTGGATCTAGAAAAGATCTAGTGTGAGAGTTTCTATATTGTGTTCCAAGGAGTTCTGGATTCAGGGACCACTTTAGAGCACTATGAGAAGACCGAGCAGACTGGAGAGGGCTCTAGGTACCCCCCCACACCCACTCCATCTAAAGCAGTCTGCAATCATGTCTGATGATATATAAAAGTTCACTTTACATAAAGGGTTCTACAGCCAGGAAAAAAGTTTTAAATTGCTAATCATGAGCTAGATAGAAAGTCACAAAAAGTATCAAATATCTAAAGCAGGAAAGTAAATGATAAATAATACCATTTACAAACATTTAAAGCACATAGAGTCATAAAGTCCACACAGTTTATAAGAATAAATGAGAGCCCGGCATGGTGGCACACACTTGGAATCCCAGTACTTGAGAGGCTGAGACAGGAGGGTTGCCGGTTCATGGCCAGCCTCAGCAACTTAGTAAGACCCTGTTTCAAAATAAAAATAAGGCTGGAGGAAAGATCCTGGTTTTAATCCCCAGTAAAACACACACACACACACACACACACACACACACACACACACACACACACACACACACAAAAGAATAAATGAATATTTTAAAATATAATTTACTTATGCTTGAGTGGGTTCCTATTTGATGGAATGAAATGAAGATGAGAATTGAGGAAATAAAGGACCAAATGAAATGAAAAGAGAAAGGAAACTCTTGAATGGGTGCTGATGACCCTGTGCCGTGAGTTGAGGACCAGGCTCTCTGGGCTTGAGATCCAAAGAAAAACTAAACGGCTAAACTAGTTGCACTGTACCCAGGATGAGATGTCTTTCACTAAGTGACCATGAGGGACAAAGTTGTGGCCTTGCCTAGTTTTACCAACAGGAAGTTCTCCCTATTCCAATTCCTTGGACTTCTGCACATTTCTAAAAGTCTTGTTACCATGCAAACACTATCTTAGTGTGAAAACATAAAAATATCACTGGGAGCCAGGCGTGGTGGCGCACATTTGTAATTCCAGTACTTGAGAGGCTAAGACAGGAGGATTACAGGTTTGCAGCCAGCCTCAGCTATTTAGTGAGGCCCTTTACAACTTAGTGAGACCCTGTTTCAAAATAAAGAATAAAAAAATAGGGCTGGGGGTATAGCTTGGAGGTAGAATGCCCCTGAGATCAATCCCCAGTACTGCCAAAAAAAAACAAAAAAATCAGTGAGTTCTTAGCAAAATGTTGCAGTTGCACCTCCACTTAAAAACAAGAAATCAACTACATAAACATGCACTGAGCCTAATTTGGGCTTCTAACTTGAAAAAACTCAGTGCTAACCTACGTGTGAGTTATGTCAGGGAGACTGGGTTATCCTGTGTCTTGGAAACATGTGCTGTATAGACAAAGTGAAATTGATTCTTCAGGGGCATAGAAACATATCAGAAAGCTTCAGAAATGCTATGGAATATTCTAGACTTTATGATGTAAGAAGAAAATAAACTTGGAGATGCAATGGAGTATAATGGCTGAAAGTTTTCCTTTTGCCGGACAAATCTAGCCCTATTTATTTTCTCATAAATATACAAATAAGCATATTTGTATAAATGTATTTACAATCTTTATTATGTCTTTTACTAAATATTACCTTTGTGCCTAAACTACCAAATTTTCCAGGAATTAAATCAAGAATTTCCCAGGGAATTAAATCAAGAAGAAGTAACAATTCCACCTTTTAAAAAAATCTATCTTTTCCAGTTTAAATTATCATTAAAAATTTCAGGTATAATGTGTTGGCACTAAAATATAGTCATTCATCATTTTGATTCTCATATTTTATTCCTTAGATTATCTTGAGAAGAAAATATAAAGAATAAGGCAAATAAAAATCATCTCATTATGCCCAAGAAAATTTTTCATTAAGTCCCTGTATACTTGTGAATAAATATCATTGTTCTTTTTTTTTTCTTCTTTTATTAACAGTATTGGAGTTTCCTCTACCTCCTAATTTATTGGACATGAATTTACTATTAGATTAGCCAAAGGAAACATGCTGATCATTTATATCTCTAGTTGGATTTTGCCTAAATCCTTTATTTGTGAGATTATACCTTCCCTTCCCTGTGAAACACTTGTTAAAAATCCAAGTATGAAGCCAACATTTGTTCTTAAAGATTTTAATACCTAGGGAAAATGCTGACCCAGAGAGCCCCTCAGTACTTGCACCTCCATAAATATATTTCCTTAAAGTTTAAATTTAAGGTCATCACAAAATCGCATATTGCACAGTGCAAAATAGGATCTACTACTTCCCACAGAAAGCTGGAGATGTCTAGTTTTCTGAAAGATATTTTTCAGCACTGAGACACCCATCCAAATGGAATTTCTTCCAATATTTTGAGGATTAGAAATAAAAGCTATTGCATTTACATTGCTCTTACTGTCCACTGTGCAAATACTTCAGAGCTGTGATCTGGTTCCATTAACTTTGGTGTGATTTTGCATAATCTGTGTATACTTTTGATTTGGTGAATCTCATTTAACACTAGAAATCTTAAATATAAAAAGGTACTGGATGATTTTTCTTTAGAATGAAGTTAATCTGTCCCATTCTGTGGATGGCTAAAGAACTGATCATGAGAAACTGTGAAATTGGGCTCTATCATCAATTCAATTCTTTGAATACTTTCATTTATAATATGGGATAGCCCACACACATCAGAATTAAATTCTATAAATAATGGGCTGGTCTGTGCTTATTCATTAAATTTTCAGGTTATCACCTGTTTGTTTGTAAAAGAAGTTCTTCAGGAAAAAATGTGTGTGTGTGTGTGTGTGTGTGTGTGTGTGAGACAAGAGAGAGACACACACACACACACACACACACACACACACACACACACACACACACACACCAGGGATTGAATTCATGGGCCACACCCCCAGCCCATTTTTAGTTTTTTGTTTTGAAACAGGGTTTTTCTAGGTTGCTGAGAGTCCCATTAAATTACTGAGGCTGGTCTCAAACCTTCGATCCTCCTGTCTCAGCCTCCCAAGTACTGGGATTACATTCATGTACCACCTTGCCCAGCTTCCGGAAGCAATTTGAGAAAGGGGTAGAATGATTACGGTCCATAGTTGAGTCTCTAGGAAAAATATGGATATTTAGGATATTATTTAATGAGTAGATATGAAAAGGATAGAGATCAGAGCTAGCCTACTTACCATTGTATCTCCAGGAAAATAACAGGCACACAGTAGATGCTCAATAAATGTCGACTACTTAAATGAATTATCAAAATAGAATGCATAGCATTCTGTTCAGGGGAAAGAGAGGTAAAAAAAAAAAAGTATCTTAATCCTAACCAGAAGAAGTTTAGTATACTTGAACTTTCCTGAACAATACTGAGGAGTAGTTAGGTAGGTAGGAAATCAGCAGCAAAGAGGGGACAGATGAGGGAGTCAGGAGAAATTATGCCACTGGGACAGAGCATGATTTTGAAGAGGAGGAGAACATGTGCAAAGCCATTCTGGCTCTTTGCAAGCATGGTGAGTGGGAAGGCAAAAATACAGAATTGGGGGTGAATAAGGCAGGACCAGGAGAACAAGACAGGTGCCTGAAGGAATATATGGTCACCAGGAAGGGGAGTGGGGACAGTAATTGGAGCAGAGTGCTGAAAGATGTGTACACACATGCGTGTAAGAGGAAGTACACACATGCTTGACCAGGGGCTAGGCAGGTTCAGCCATTAGTCCTGAGTATCTGGGAGGTTTCCATGTAGGAAATGACAGATGCCAACAGGGTTGAAGCAAGTTCAGCCTCGTGGCATGAAGCACGGATTGGAGAGGGGAGAGGCTAACGAAAGTGAAGAATGGGGCTTGGAGCATAAAAAGCACCTCTTAGACACTCACTGGATGGATACACAAAGCCAGGGAGAGTCTGCAGAGCTATTCTGATTGGCCAGACTCATTACATACGGACAGGTTCTTTGACCTTTCATTACTAAGAATATGTCCTCCAGGAAAAATAAAGATGTGGGCAATGATGTGCCTACCAGGCTGTGAATTGCAGTATTCTTCAGACAGTGGTTAATTCAATTATAGAAAATTATGAAGCCATTAAAAATGAAGTAGATGGAGCCAGGCGTGGTGGCACATGCTTGTAATCCCAGTACTTGGGAGGCTGAGACCAGAGGATCTGGGTTCGCAGCCAGCCTCAACTACTTAGTAAGGCCCTCTGCAACTTAGTGAGACCCTGTTTCACAATAAAGAATAAAAAACAGCTGGGTGTGGTGGCACACGCTTGGAATCCCAGTACTTGGGAGGCTGAGACCAGAGGATCTGGGTTTGCAGTCAGCCTCAGCTACTTAGTGAGGCCCTCTGCAACTAGTGAGACCCTGTTTCAAAATAAAGAATAAAAAATAGGGCTGGGGGTGTAGCTCGGAAGTAGAATGCCCCTGGGCTCAATCCCAAGTACCACAAAAAAAAAAAAAAAAAGAAAGAAAGAAAGAAAAAATGAAGTAGATGTAGGGAGAGATATTCATAGCACATGATATGGAAAAGCAAGTTTACAGACAGTGTACAGAACATGATCCCCAAATGACCATATATAATGTCCACCCTGTGCAATACAACATCAATATTAGCTTGAGTTTGCTGATGGGATAAGTGAATATTATTTTTTCTACTATTTATTTTCTGATATTTCTACATTATTAAATTATAATTAAAGCTATTTCTACAAAATAATAACCGAGGCATAAAAGTCTAATATTGGTGACTAATTTGAGAGAAGTTAGAATAGAAAGCAGGTTCAATGACTTACTATGTATTCACTAACTTCCCACAGAGGTAGACAATAATCACTGGGGGAAAAAAAAAAATGGTGCTGGCCCTTGGTGCTAAGCTCAATCCCAAATCTAAGAGACATTTAGCTATTAGTAAGAGGTGTTGCTATAAAAAAAAAATCACTCTTCTTAGCTGGGCAGGTGGTCCATGCCTGTAATTCAGTACTTGGGAGGCTGAGACAGGAGGATTGCAGCTTCAAGGAAAGTCTCAGCAACATAATGAGATACACTGCAATTTAGCGAGCTGGGGTGGGGGACAGGTTAATGGCTCAGAAGTAGAATGCCCATGGGTTCAATCCCCAGTAATAAAAATTAATAAAAAATAAAAAGCCGGGCATGGTGGCGCACACTTGTAATCCCAGCACTTGGGAGCTTGAGACCGGAGGATCTGGGTTCGAGGTCAGCCTCAGCTACTTAGTAAGAGTAAGGCCCTCCACAACTTAGTGAGACTTTGTTTCAAAATAAAGAATAAAAATTAGAGCTGGGGATATAGCTCAGAGGTAGAATGTCCCTGGGTTTCATCCACAAAAAAAAAAAAGAAAGAAAAAATAATAAAAAATAAAAATCATTCTTCTTTAAGGAAGAGGTTTAAAAATCAGAAAATAGAAGAAGAGGAAAAAATGACTAAAATTAAAATTTTGGAGAATGCCCCAAGTGAAGGAAAAGGGAAGAAAGCCAAATACGTAAAGAGAAGCATCTTCAGCTCTGATCCCCAAAGCCTGACAGAAGCCCCGTGGATAGTGGAGCCCCCTAAGCATCATCTGTCAAGGAATGAGCAGCCAATGTGAGGCGAGGCACATGAGCTAGGATGGGGGGAGAGGTGTTGAGAGATGCAGGAATTTCAAGAAACGAGAGGTAGATGATAGACCCAATGAAGTAGAGAGATGCAAGTGACCTGAAGAAATGTCATGAGACTTGAAGTGACACTAGCTGTTTATGTAGTCCAGGGATCTTCATAAAAAGTGTAATTTTATGAAGGAGGAAGAGGAAGAGGAAGAAGAAGGAGGAGAAGGAGAAGAAGACCACAATTTCAAGAATTTCAGCAAATGTCAGTGGTAAAAAAAACAAACTCAAGGAAGCAAAGTTGATTTTTACTCCAGCAGTTTGCTACTCGTAATTCATTCATTCAAAACACAAACATAAATAGACCCCGAGAAGCATCAAGAGACTGGGGATACATGCAGAAAATGGTCCAGGCAAGTATTCAGGGAGGACATCAATTTTATAACAACGCATGCTCTCATGAAAGAGCCGCACCTCTCCCCCTTACAAAGGAGAAGAAGATGAAAGGATCTCAGCAAGACTTTGAAATAAAGAAAAGAGGAATTTTTTCCCCTTTCATTTATCTTTGGCTTAAAAGTAAAGGGGAATGAGAGGTCATCTTTCAAGTGGCACAAGGCAAAAGGGGTTCTAGCTTAACAAGAGTAGGGAACTTTGGAAATAATTATAGTTAAAAATGATGTCGAGGACTTAGAAGAGTTCCCAACCAAATACCACAATGGATGTAATACTGGGCAGCAGTGGGAGTCCAGCTAAGATGTGGGAGCACAAAATGAACGAAGAGCCACCACTTCTGTCATCTGTCACTTTATCCTGCAGCGTGGGGACAGTAAGGACAAAGGAGATCTTGGAGCTGACTCAGACTTATGCCAGCAAAAAAATGGAGAAGTCTTTGAATCTCCCTATGATGTATAATGACATTACACCAATAAAAATATTAAAAAATTGATAGAGAAGTACAGAAGATACTCCTTGGAGCAGAGGAATCTCAGTTATCAAGGAGAAGAGCTTGCATGGAACCTACTTGTTTTCTAGGCAAGGCCAAGCTCTAAAGAGAGCCAGAAGAAAGCCACATGATTGGACGAATTAGAAGTTGAGTGTGGCTGAGGATACTGCCAAAACCAATTTCCTTTTCCAAATGGCTACACGTCTTGACTCCATTTACTGGGTGGTTAAATGTGCCAGTAGCTGAGTTCCAAAGGTGGAATGAGAATAGGCTTAACATGCCACTTTGGGGTCGGGATGGTTAAGATGGAAATGTGACTTCCCCTGGTCTCTTTGCCCATTCATCATTTTTTGGGGGGATGCTTGGGAATTAAACCCAGGGAAATTGTGCCTCCAAGGTATACTGCCAGCCCCTTTTTCTTATTTTTATTTTATTTTTTAAAATTTGAAGCAGGGTCTCTCTCAGTAAGGTGCTGAGGCTGGCCTTGAACCTTCAACCCTCCTATCTCAGCCTCCCAAATACTGGGATTATAGGTGTGCACCATCATGCCCACCTGCACAATCATCATTTTAAAAGTAAGCACTCCAGGGATCTAGAGATGAGAGGAAGCTCAAGAGAGAAGGAACCTGGGTCCCCATGAGGAGTCCAATTACTCATATCTACATATGCAATGGACTATGATGTATGTGAAAAATAAACTTCTATTGTAATAAGCCAGTGAAATTTGGAGTTTCATTTGGCATAGCAGCTGGCATCATCCTGACTAATACATTGAGCTTTTGCTGACCAATGGTCACTAATTGGAAGAATGAGCAGATTTAGAAATAGAGGTAGAAAGCGGGAGAGCCAGGATTGAGCTGCTGGAGGTAGAAGGATGCCAGGAGATACTGATGATTGGAAAAGGTGAAGCCATCACGGTGGGAGGCTCAGGCAGATGTCCTGAAGGAGTTGTCATGTCATCCTATTAGATTTTAGCATCAGAAATGATAAGTGCAGGATATTGGTCCAGAAGAACTGACAAGTACTTAGGTCCTTAAAGATTCAAATTCTAAGGCTCCATTAAAAAAAAAAAAAAATCTTTCCCAGTCATGGATCCTGGATCAGATGAAGAGAACTTCTAACTGTAAAAATCCCAAATTTTCTGTGTAACTTGCAAGAGGTCACAGATCATCTTGCAATGGTGGTTCCCCAACTTGAGGGGTAATTTTGCCAACTAGGGGACATTTGGCAATCACTGGGAATGTTTTTGAAAGTCACAGCCAAAGGCTGCAGTGTTATTGGTATCTAGTGGATAAAAATCCAGGGATGCTACTAATTGTCCTATGATGAATAAAACAGCTCCCCAAAGAAAAAAATAATAGCGTTTCTTCATTTATGTGGTCCTAGGGATTGAAATCAAGTGTATTCTACCAATGAACTATACCCCCAGCCCTTTTTATTTTTTATTTTTTTATTTTTTACTTTGAAACAGGGTCTCACTAAGTTACTGAGAGTTTCCCTAAGTTATGGAGCCTGGTCTTGAACCTGTGATCTTCCTGGCTCAGTCTCCCAAGTACTGGGATTAGAGTCATTCCCCATCATGCCTAGCTAAGAAAAAATAATTTAAAAGAATTAACCAAATCAAAATGTAACAAGATTCAGAAACCTGGTTTCAGAGTATTTTGTGAACATCCATTCAAATTTTTTTTGGTTTCAAATTTTAATAAAAACTAACTGCTAATTCTAAGGCTAATCAAAAGCTAGTTCGACTCTGACATTAGCACATTATTTGAGTATATTTCTTTTTCCAAGATCTCATTTTGTCTGCAGTAAAGTCATGTGGAGAAAAACAAGCTTTACAATAAAGTATAGATTAATTGAAGAAAGATTCAGGGAGTTTGGCTTATACTTACAAAATTGCACATCATTGAAAATTGAGGACAAAAGTCACTACATGAATCAATAATCCCCTGCGGTAAACATTTTTAGCTGTGTGTGGTTATTTTGTTTTCACCATAAGATTCATAATCATTGGTTGCATTGGTGACCCCTTGTAAGGAAAAAAAATTCTATTGTGTCAAAGAAACTCAAAGTTTTCTGGCTGATTAGAATTAAAGTAGTTGTAGGAGTCTATTTTGCAGGTGGGGCTGGGGGACAGAAGATACAAAAGGTATGTCATGGGTAGTCAAAGCAGTCAAAGCCTGGACTCCTGTGATGTTATGCTGCTTTCTTGAAAATGTCTCCTTTATGCCCCATTATTAATCTCGCCTTGCTAGGAAGAACTCAATTTTCCTTCTCCTAATTTTGTTCTCATGTTTAGTTGTGAGAAAAATGATTATTGGGCCTGTTAATTCTGCATACATTTAAATACCATTGTGGTTTGAGATACATTTCTATTCACACTGAACATGTATCTGAAACTATCTGAGCACAAAGCTAGGAGCAACCTGCTCTGGTCAGCATTCTTGCAGTTTTTACAAAATTTTAGACATCTTTTATAAATTTATGAATCAAGATACTATCCACTGTGTCACCTAGAATACCTTATCTTGGTGACAAATCCACTGTTCTATTAATTACACAATTTAATATGAATATTATGCAACACTTGCTCAGATGATGGAATGTTTGCTTTTTACTTTCAATGTCAAGAAACGTGTGTGTGTGTGTGTGTGTGTGTGTGTGTGTGTGTATGTATCTTGCAGCTGTCATCTGAAAGACTGACCATGTAATTAAGAGGAAAGAAGATTTATTTTCTTATGGCTTCGAGTTCAGTCCATGTGAGGCTGGAGACCATGGATCTCAGGTAGAAGGAGAAAGGGAGTGCATGGGCTGTGTTCCTCACATCATGGAGGTCAGCAGAGAAAAGAGAGAGAGAGAGAGAGAGAGAGAGAGAGAGAGAGAGAGAGAGAGAGAAGAGAAGAGAAGAGAAGAGAAGAGAAGAGAGAACAAACACAGGGAGAAGAGGAACCATTTATATAACCCCCAAGCCACATCCTGAGGAACCCACCTTCATCCACACCTTACCACTCTACCGGGTACCACCCAGGTAAATGCATTACAATAGATTTATTCACTGCTGGGATTACACCCTCCATGACTCGACCATAGCAACCCTGAATATTAATAAAGGAGCTCTTTAGGGAATATATTATATCTAACTGTAGCACAATATATCATTTTTTTTTTCTGTTGATAATTTAAGAGATCCTAGGGTTATTAAATACTCTGGTTCAGGCTCTGTAGACACTTACTTAAAAACTTAATTATAAGTTGACTGCAATTCGCTGAATGCCTCTTAAGATACATAATTTATTCTTCTAGGTTCTTTGGAATTTCCAAATCTCATCCATATACTAAAATAGACGATCAGCCACACTTAAAATGTTTCTACTACAGTGACATTTAAGCCAGGCATGGCAGCACACGCCTTTAACCCCGGTATCTAGGGAGGCTGAGACAGGAGGATGAGAAGTTTGAGGCCAGTCTCAGAAACTCAGCAAGACCCTCAGCAGCTTAATGAGATCCTAGTTCCAAATAAAGTTTTGGAAAGAGCTGGAGATGTAACTGGGTTCATTCTCTAGTAGCAATAAAATAAAAGTGCCATTAAGTGTGTGACCTATGTTCTTATAAGGTCACTAGAACCATCAGTTGTTTGAGGAATATTTACACATCTTTCACAAATTTATGAATCAAGATATTGTCCACTGTGTCACCTGGAATACCTTATCTTGGTGACAAATCCACTGTATACTTAGTTACAAAATTTAATATGAATATTTTGCAACACTTGCTCAGATGATGGAATGTTTGCTTTTCACTTTCAATGTCAAGAAACGTGTGTGTGTCTGTGTGTGTGTCTGTGTGTGTGTGTGTGTGTGTGTGTGAGAGAGAGAGAGAGAGAGAGAGAGAGAGAGAGAGAGAGAGAGAGAGAGAGAAACCTCCTATGTAAACAGGTTTACAAAATAATGAAAAGAAATGGAGAGGGAGAGAGAAAAGGGATTATGGAAGGGAAGCAGCTGGAAAGAAAGGGGAGGGGACAGAACAAAGGCTTTCAGGAAATTAGGAGAGCATAGATTTTTACTAAAATATCTCTAATTCTCGATTCCTAAGACAACACTGAAAGTCAATGTACTTTTTATGAGAGCTTGTTTGGAGGTTCTAGCAGGGGAGCGCAGCTACTCACATACCCTTGACCAAAGAAGACCGATCCTCCTCTATTCGGGAAGGTCATCCTCTTTGAAGGAGCAAGCAACTTCGGGAGGGACGCACATGGAGTGGTGAGGGAGGAAGGGGACACCCGCCTAGCCAGCCAGATCAGCCGAATCAACCCTGGCGATCAGCGGGGTGACAGATGTCGCAGCCAGATCGCCCTCGCATCCCAATGTACTTTTTAAATAAGGAGGAATGGAGGAAAAATCTAGGAAAATGGAAATTTAGAAAGAGCTAAAAAGAAAATGACAAAAACATTAATTGAAAAATATAGATGTTCAGATTACAAATTAAGGACTTTTTCTTTTTTTTTTCTTTTTTCTTTTTTGGTACTTGGGATTGAACCCAGGGGCATTCTTCCTCTGAGCTGCCCCCCAGGCCTTTTTATTTTTATTTTTTTTTATTTTGGAAAAAAGGTCTGACAAAGTTACACAGGGCCTCGCTAAGTTGCTGAAGCTGTCCTCTAATCTGTGATCCTCCTGTCTCAGCCTCCCAAGTCCTGGTATTACAGGTGTGTGCCACCAGGCCCAACTGATGAGGATTTTTAAAAAGTATATTTGGCCTACTCTTTATAAAAGACGCTTAACTAATTTAAGGGGAAAATTTCTCTAGCTCTGACCAAAAATGGGGTGGGAGAGCTCATGTAGAGAGTGACAAAGGGCTTGAGTGGATTCTAGAGAAAAAATTTAACATAAATTAAAAAACAATTTTCTGCTGGGCGTGGTGGCGCACGCTTGTAATCCCAGCATTCGGGAGGCTGAGACCGGAGGATCCGGTTTCGCGGCCAGCCTCAGCTACCTAGTGAGGCACTCTGCAACTTAGTGAGACCCAGTTTCGAAATAAAGAATAAAAAATAGGGCTAGGGGTGTAGCTCGGAGGTAGAATGCCCCTGAGTTCAATCCCTAGTACCGCAAAAAAAAAAAAAAAAAAAAAAAAAAAACAATTTTCTTTTTATTCTCTCCTCTTTTAAATTAAGTCTTTTGTTTATAGCTTACCATATAAAGATATATCTGGAATTATAAATACACGATTAGATCTTGTGCCTAAATGGATAATATTTTATCATTGTTTTCAATTATTTCCAAAAAAAATTTTTTTATTTGAGCTAAATTACTCAAGCATTCTTGTCACAGCACTGAATTCTGTCATCCTGCTCACTCGGTAGCATTCTGAATTGAATTTTAATCATCAGTCCATCTTAAGGCTTTTACAATGTAAGTTATTAGCAGTTGTGGAGTTTTTCCTCAAAGCTCTAAGTCAGGGATTAGAAATGGGCAATGATACAACAGCGTAAGACAAGATGCCTGCTTATTTCTTCAGCCACTTTGAATTTACAACCAAACGCAGTGTGTAATTGAGATAACCATCTTACTCCAGATGCCTGAAAACAACTGTATCTCTGTTCCCTTGAATCTTCCTGAGTTGACTTTTACTGCTTCATGTGCAAAATAAGTACTGTGTATGAACTGCTTCATGTGCAAAATAAGTACTGTGATGTTTTCAAGGAAACGATTGTGCTCAGATTAACACTCATACGTGATGAATAATTCAGAAATCATCAGCATTCCCATTCATTAATGCAAATTAGCCATGCAGATTAGTAAGTCTCATAGGCTCAGGATCCAAAGGATATTGGTTATACATCTAAAACACATTACAACCTGAGAGTATAGGAATAATAATTGAAATTATGACCCAGAAGCCACAATGTTGTAATTCTTTGGGCCCCTGTTACTCATTTCCACAGTATACATCTCAGCTATGATAAACTAGGTAAGTGTGTAAAGATTATACTGGTTATTTTGCAAGACAATGAAGCTTAAAATTTATTTGCGAGTTTGGACATGCTTATATATAGTGGAATACGACAAATTTAACTATATGACTGCAGAAGACTGACTTCAATTAGCAAAAATATATAAATTGTAAATATTTCTTAAATGAATGTACCCAACTACATACATACATATATATATATATATATATATATGTACGGTAACTTTACCCAGAAGAACAATAAACTGTCTTTTAGAAGCCCCCCAAGGAGATCTATTTTAATGACTAGGAAAGAAAGATTTCTCAATTAGCATATTCATTATTTGTATGCAAATCGATGACTCTAACAGCTACTTATGGGTGTTAAAAAACAATTTGTTCTATTAAGCAGCTTAAACATTCTCCTTAAAAATCTTGTTTACCTGTTTAATTTGTTGAACAATGTCTTTCTTCAATCAGAAGTATGAGAGGAAAAAAGGAGACACAGATGGCCTGTCCCCTCTGATACTTCTCCTGGAGTGAAATTTTTGCTTAAAAAGGGAGAGTGAGGTACATTCAATATTGTTGGTATTTTGGCAACTTTCTATATTCTTAATTAAGTGCTGCAACATTTTTTATCTCTGGCAAAAGTATATTTTTACAGCACTCAAGATCATCTTTCTAACTAGGGACATATCTTTCCTAGTGGTAAATCCTCTAGAGAAATTCAGAGTATAAAAGGATAATAATTTAAGCTGGGCATGGTGGCACATGCCTGTAATCCCAGTACTTGGGAGGTGAAGACAGGAGGATTGAAGGTTTGAAGCCAACCTCAACAATTTAGTGAGGCCTAAATAAAAAATAGGGCTGGAGGTGTAGCTTAGATGTAAAATGCTCCTGGGTTCAATCTTCAGCACCACAAAAAGGGGGGGGGGTAGTTTAAGATAAAGTAAATTTACTCCCAAGAATTACTGATAATCAATCGATTATGACCTTCATTTCAGGAACCTGATCAGACCATGTCTCAATCAGGTTGATTGTGGGAGTCCTGAAGGTTTTGATGTCTGTCCTCTCCTCTAGGAATCCAATCACAAGAGCCTTTTATTTTCTTCTTAAGCGAACATAAGTGAAAGACGGGAACAGAGAGACAAGCTATTGGGCCCTAGGATCCTTTATCCTCTTGTCGATGAATTCAGGCTCTGCTCTGAGACTATAAAGTAAAAGGACTTTATTTGGGTCTTAAGAATTACAATTCAGAAGACAGAGGTTCTGATGACTTCGAATTCATATTTTATGGTTTGACTCTGGGATGTTCCTCAAAGTTTCATGTAGTGAATGAAGGCTTGGTCCCCGATGTAGCCATGTTCACAGATGGGGCTTTTATTTTTATTTATTTATTTTTTTGCGGTACTGGGGATTGAACTCTGGGGCATTCTACCTCCAAGCTACACCCCCAGCCCTATTTTTTATTCTTTATTTTGAAACCGAGTCTCACTAAGTTGCGGAGTGCCTCACTAGGTAGCTGAGGCTGGCCGTGAACCCAGATCCTCCGGTCTCAGCCTCCCAAATGCTGGGATTACAAGCGTGTGCCACCACGCCCGGCTCCAGATGGGGCTTTTAGACAGTGATTGCATCAAAAGGGCTCCAATCCTACCGTGGCCTAATTCACTTGACGGATTAATAATTTCAATGGACATCTGGGAGGTGGTGTTAACTGTAGGCAGGTGAAGCATGCTTGGAGGAAAATAGATCATGGGGGGTGTACCCTCAGAGGCTATGTCTTGTTCCTACGCCCTCCCTCTCTTCTCTCTGCTTCCCAGCTTCCATGAGCTGAGCAACTCTCCGCCATGCCATTCTGTCTTGATATTTTCACCTTGGAGCCTGCAGTTTGTGCATCAAAACCTTAGAAATTGTAAGCCCAAATAAATTTTTTCTCTTCTAAATTTTGTTGTTGTTGTTGTCGTTGTTTTTTCAGGTATTTGCCATAGCTATGAAAACCTGACTAACACTGTTCCAAAGGAAGCAGAAAAAATGGGAGCTTCAAAAAGCAAGCCGTGCTGACTTATTACAAAGCTGTAAAAAAAATCCTTTGTAAAACCACTCCTATTGAAAGTTGAGAAGGAACAGGGATACATGACAGGGGTTATGTGAACAATAGCAGATTTTAAAAAAGAATGTATATGTTTCATAAACATAGCCATAAAACAAGAATATGATAACCTCTTGTCACATACGTTGAGTCTCTGGATATAAGGTAATTATCCAATCATTCTGGTCTTCCAATTGCCTACAGTTGAAGGAGGCTTGAGATCTGCATAAGTCCTGTTCTCTTAATGGCTTTCCAACTCCATTTTGAAAATCTTTGGAAATGTTGTTTTTATCATAATTTTTCTTTTATTTTTATAATTTTTTGTGTTCTCTCTCCCTGCAAGGAAACCAGGGGGAAAATATCATCCCTTTATCCAGCTCCTGTCAGCTCATAAAAATAAGATAGCATTAGTTCTTATTCAGGAAACTGACTTAAATCCGGGTGTGAGGGAGCACACCTGTAATCCCAGGACTTGAGAGGATGGGGCAGGAGGATCACAGGTTCCAGGCCACCCTCAGCAACTTAATGAGACTCTCAGCCACCTACAAAGACCAAGACCCTGTTTCAAAACAAAATAAAAAAATGAAAAGGGCTGGGGGTGTAGCTGGTAAGTAGAATGCCCCTAGATTCAATTTCCAGTACCACAGGAAAAAAAAAAAGAGAGAGCGAGAGAGAGAGGAAGGAAGGAAGGAAGGAAGGAAGGAAGGAAGGAAGGAAGGAAGGAAGGGAGGGAGGGAGGGAGGGAGGGAGGGAGGGAAGGAAAATGACTTAAAATTTTAAATGTTACCTATACTCATTCCCTTCCCTTCTACTTTTCATTTGATCCAGACCAGGGCTTTTCAAACATCAGAATGTGCATGAATCACCCAGAGGGGTTTGTTAAAATGCAGATTCTGAATCAGAAGGTCTTGGGGAGGACCTGGGATTCTGCATTGCTAACAAGCTCCCCCAATAACTGCTGCTGGTTGCAGAACCACACTTAAGTAGCAAAGGGGTAGAACTTGATCTTAAATCCCTGGTGTTAGCCCTGGGTACAGAAATAATAATGGCAATATAAATAGTCAAAGAAACTATCAGATAACACACATATGCATATGTACAGATCACTTAATTGGTTGCTATTTTCTCCATAAATGTGAAAACCAAGATAAATGCATTAGGTCATCTGACCAAAACTGCCGGGGGCCAGCCCGCAAAGAAGCCGTAGAGCTTGGGGGGTCCCTCGTTAGGTGGGGATCTAGATGAGGTTGAGAGCGAGTGAGAGTACGCTTACACACCATGTATGTTAAGGCGCATCTGTTTTAATTCATCTCATGAGTGATATTTATGCTCATTATAACAAGGTGTACAAAAAAAGGAATTTTTACAGCCTTGTTTTTCCTGCAGTTAAGTGGGTACATCTTTAACTGGAAAGGCTATTTCCTATAGTGTTTGCTGAGATTAGGGGAGCAGCGGAAAAAATACAAAAGTGTAAATGAATTATTCTTTTAGTAGAGAGCAGGCAAAGCAGAGGAAAAGCAGGAGGTAAAGGTTAAAAGTCAAGAAGAACTATTCATTAGATAAATCTTTTCTATTTGCTCAGGCAGCTAAAAGTAGCTAGTTAAAGTTTAGTAAGCTTTCTTGTCTAAAAGCTTCCTTCTGTCTTATGATAAGAAACCTAAGTTCTCTTGACTCAACTGCCGGTATTTGTAGAGTTAATGGATACCTCTGAGCCAGGCCTAGGCCTTTGTTCTCCTGTGATGACAGCATCCTGAGCCTCTTAGAAAACC
>PVLC010001866.1:85294-123750 GCA_004027655.1 Graphiurus murinus | reverse complement strand
TCCTGATGCACCTTCCCAAGTACTGACATTATAGGCGTGCACCCTCACCCCTGGCTCTCTTACACACTTTCTTACAATAGAGCCTATTGGCAACTTCTGAGCACTGTACAGAGAGTAGCTGACAAGAATCAGCATAGCAGTTGAAATATTCACTATTCCCAAAGTTCTGTGAAGAACTGGTGCCATGCCAGGAGTGTCTGGTTAAATCCCCTTCTGAACTGCTCTTAGAAGCTTTGTTATGATAGTGCCTACTGGAACCTTATGAACATACAGAATGTATCAGAAAACTAGAATCTGAGCATGGTAGTCGAAAGGTTCACCATCCCTAGTGTTCTCTGAATGTGAATTGTGTCTCCCTAGGATTGCTCTGTTACTTATGTCTTAGCCCCCTCTCTATATTGTACTACAGAGCATAGACTCCTGGAAGGTCCCTTCCACCAAAGTCTATTATGTTGAACAAAGCATTCCCTGGGATAGCCCAGACTCAGGAGAAATGGGTTCTGTCTTTGTGAGGAAGAGCAGTATGTACAGAGAGGGGAGGAATTGTTGGGGGATTACTTCATTTTTTTGTGGTTCTGGGGATTGAACCCAGAGGCATTCTACCTCCAAATTATATCCCCAGCCCCATTTCATTTTTTATTTGGAAGCAGGGTCTCGCTGGGTTGCTGAGGTTGTCTTCAAACCTGCGTTCTCAGCTTCTCAAGTACTGGAATCACAAGTTTGTGCCACCATGTCTGTCTTGGGGGACCACTTCTGAAGAGAGAGATCATAGGAGGATTAAGGGAGATAATACAGATTGGGGGATAGAGTGGCATTGGAAACTCGGCATTCATCCTGATGTTTCTACTATTACCATGATAGCATAATAGCATTCCTAGCTTCCGAATAGAGGAGGTAGAGTGGGGTGGTGGAAAAGATGGGGCAGGAGGCCAGGTTGTTCCTGTCCTGACTTTGTCACAAAGTGTGGTCAAGGCCCTTTGCTTTTGTAACCTCAGTAGCTAACCCACATAATGAGAGGGAGTGATACCACCAACCCACCAAGCGTGCCGGAGCTTTGGCCGGTGTGCGGAGCAGGGCAGTACTGCCAGGGCCACAGCTGCTTCATGCCAGGCTTTTTGGTACAGAGGGATCTGAGGCACTCATTCTTCAGTAGCCAGCCTGAGACATCCAGAGAAGAGACAGCTGGTCCTGTGTGAAGCCTCAAAAGCTTTGCTAATTGGCTGACACCATCTACCACTGTGAGATGAAGGCAAACGTGCCAGGGAGGAAGTAGAAATGAGAAATGCCCCTGGATGAGGACGGCTTTTATGGGGTGGAGAAGGAGTTGGGGGCAGGAGGGGGAGGTGGAGCAGAGTGGAGAAAAAAGGGGCTCATTTTGAACTATTTTTGGAACTGGGGATTGAACCTAGGGCCATTTTACCTCCAAGCTACACCCCCAGCCCTTTTTATTTCTTTCTTTCTTTATTTTTTGTTTTAAAAGAGGGTCACTAAGTTGCTGAGGCTATCTTCAAACCTGCAATTCTTGTGTCTCAGCCTCCTCCCAAGTACTGAGATTATAGGCATGTGCCACCACACCTGGCTTATTTTAAACTTTTAGGGGGGCACTGGAGAGCAGTCCCCAGGCTCCCCTGCTAGACTGAACTACTTTGACTGCCTGGAGGTTTCCATGCTCTGTCTCCAAACCTGTCTCTGCGTAGGTGGAACATGCCTCTCCCTCCTGGCTAGCTCCTTACCTAAGTTACCTTTCCTGTAAAACGTAAGCCTTGGGGACAGGGGCAAGCATCCTTGGCCATTTTCCCCACTTACGTGAACCCAGACTTGTATAGCAGTACTGGCTGTATAGTAGGTACTCAGTAACTATTTAATTCAATTCGTGGGTTCCTGATCTTTCTTTAGGTCTCAGCTTCAGGAAGCAATCTGCTTTCCCGGCTTGATATCCTCCACCTGTGTTCTTCTTTCCCCCAGCCCCAAGGCTTGGGACTCTGGACCAGAGGCTCTAATGGATGGAGAGTACAGTATGGTCCCTCGGGGTGGTGGGGTGGAAGGACCTCCAGTGGCATGCTGCCTCCCTGGGTTGGTTCCCTCAGGTTGGCAGTGGCCACCAAGGCTGGCAGTCCTTAGGGTACCCTCCTCAAGTCTTTGGGAGAAGGGTGTTAAAATCTGAGTGTAGCTCAGAATTTCTTCCCAACAAGGTTAGGCAGAGAGAGGCTCTTGGAGAGCTCTGGCCCCACCCCTCATGTGATGGGCATTCAGGGCAGCTGAATGGGGCAAAGCAGGGGGAAAGGTGTGGCAGTGGGACTGGAAGCTGGGAGAGGCACAGGGTGATCGGTTGGAGCCAGATGTATATGGCTGGCATGCTATGCGTGGGAGTCGGGGTCACCCTGAGGGCAGTGGGGACCCATGGAAAGGTCTTATTTGTGTTTTGTGGTGGTCTCTCTGGCTGCCATGGAGTGGGGGCTGGAAGGGGACAGGAGTAGGACTCCAGGCATGGTGGTGGTGGCCAGGATGAGGATGGGGGCAGCAGAGAGGGAGGAGAGAGGTGGATGAGAGAGGTACAAGCGGCAGAAAAAGAAAACACTTGGGAGCTAGCTGATTTTGAGGGAGAGGCATGGATAGATCCTGAGCTCTGGTTTGGGCAGGGCTATGGTGTCCATGGTACTGATAATCTGGGCAGGAGACAGGAAGGGACTGAGCTCAGCATGTGGGAAGGAGTGAGCCAGTAGGACTATGGGTTCCCAGGGTCTCTTGGCCAAGGGGGTGGTGGTGGTGTACTGTGGGAGCTGGGGTGCAGGGTTCCCAGCTGAGCAGTGGTAGGACACTGACCATGATGGGAGCTGAAGGCAGACTGCTGTGACTGCCCAGGAACAGGGTGAAGAGGAGTGAGAGAAGGTCCTGGGGTTCCTGAACGTTGGAGGCAAGGTCGCATGGGTGAGGGACATGAGCCAGAGAGCAGGGCTGCCTGGGGAGAGGCTGGCCTGTTGAACAGGGGGCCAGGGGAGGACAGGAGGGGACAGGGAGCCCATGGAGCTTGGTGTGGAGCCTAGAGGGTCTGGGAGTGAGGGAAGAGGGTGGGTCCCCCCTGCACAGCATGGGGAGACGGGGAAAGGTCAGGAAGGGGAGGGGAGGAGAGTGCATTAAGGGAGAAAACAGTGCACAAGGGGCTCTTCCAGGCCTGGCTCCTGGAGGATGGAGCGAGGGGCTTCTCATCCAGGGAGGGGCAGAGGCACCCTCCCAGGGCTGGGAGAGGGCACTGGGCAGGGGTAGCTGAGGGTCAGGAGGCAGCCTCCTCTTGTAAGTCACAAGGCTTTCGAGTAAGGCTGTCCGGGGGCTGAAGAGGGGTGTGAGTGTAGAGGGAAGAATGGGGTGTCAGGGGTCCCATCTCTCCCTGTTTGGTGGCAATGGGGGTGGTGTCCAGGCTGACAGAGGTGGCCCCTCAGGGTACTTTTGGCATTTCTGAGGTTTCTTCTGGGTATGTGTGTAGTGTTGGGGTGGGGGGACCAAGAGAGGGTGTTCCAGGAAAAGAAAGAGGTATGTGTGCATGGGAAGTGGGTAGAACTAAACACACAGTGCACATACACAGACATGCACACACAGCCCTCCAGCACATCCTCTGGCCGCCTCTGATTTCCTTCACAACCAGTTGGGGAAGCAAAGCCCAAACCAGCCCAGGCTGGCAGGTGTGACCCTTGAGTACTGCCTGGGCGGGGAGGAAGCTCTATTTGGGGACAGGCCCAGCAGGTGTCAGCGTTGAGGACAGGCTGAAACAGCCCTAGTCCTCAGGCTGTATTGCTGGGTTGGGATGCTCCCTGGTTACATGGGCCCGCTCCAAGAAAGCAAGACATCACAGCACAGAGGGTGGGTCCCCCAATTTATTGGAAAATGGGTGACCAGAGGCCAGAGAGGTGAGGGAAGCAGTGCCCCTGGGCTCCTTCCAGAGAGGAGGAACCCTGCTCCCAGCAGGGGCTGGAGGCCGAGGTGGGGAACGGGGTGGGCCCCTTTCTGGCAGCAGGCCACTGTTCAGCAGGATGGGATGAGCAGAGGGGTGGCTGGTGAGCACGAGCCCGGAGGAGTATTCTCAGAACACAAGGGGAAAGCCACTGGTGGGTGGCTCTTTCTCAGCTGGAGGTGGGGGCAGCGGCACATCTGCCAGGCAGGAGCGGCTTCCTCAGCTCTCTCTGGGACCACCTAGCACCTCCCCTGGCCGCAGGACCCCCCTCCACAGGGCGCACACATCCCGGTGCTCACTGCCAGGTTCCCACTGCAGGGGGCGCTGCAGGCGCTGCCAATCACCGGTCGGGAGCCTGACACGCAGAGGTCCCCGCACACGACTCCACCCCGGGAGCTGCTGACACCTGTAGGAACAAGGGCAGGGTCTGGAGGCTTAGCTGATGACCACCCCACCCAGCCACCTTCCTCTGCTTGGTCTAATTGGTCCAGCCCTCTAGGGAAGGCCACAGAAAGCCGTGAGTTTTAGTTCTGAAGCTGTGGATAGAACCCTAGCCTGAGAGTCAGGAAGCCTGGGTTCTAGTCCTGGGTCTGCTTTGTAGCCTTGGGCAAGTTCCCTGCCCCTCCCCCCAGCTCTGCTTCCTCATTTATTTGAAGCAGTACTTATCCTGAGTGACAGGAGAGGTCCCTTCTTGCAATGACAGCTTCTTTCCCTTTCCAGCCTCACTTATGCTATTAGGGTCTTCTTGCAAGCTAACCTCAGTCTCTCCAGCTGTATGACCAACCTAGTCCCCTTCACTGGGGGATTACTAGAAACACTCCTCCCAGTGTTTCCGGACCCATAGTCAGGAAATCTTTGTTGTTGTCCAACCTAAAAATTTCCATTTTAGAGTTCAAGATACTTACACACATTCACAGCGCCAACACCTTCACACAACCTGAGTGAGGGAGAGGTAGGGAGAGAAAGAGAAAGGAAATCAGAGTGGGATCATCAGGATTCCTCAGGTGCTGGAGTGGCTCATCTCAGGGCATTCCTGGTCTACATTCATACCTTTGTGGGACTTAGGAAAAGGTGCCTTCCTGACACTTGCAGCAGTACCAGGCACATTATTTGGGAAGGAACGTATGGGCTGGATTTCAACTCTCATTTGCCCTCATGTGGCCTGAATAACTATCTGGCAGACGTGGCTAGGCTCGGCTTTAGGAAGGGCGAGGTCCTTTTGGACACACAAGGTTCTACTCCAGTAGAGGCAAGTGACTTCCTAGAAGCCAGGCAGCATGCAGATTTGGAAGAGTTGAGAATGGAAGAACTTGAGAGTGTTCTAAACAGAGTCAGGGTGCGGAGGTTCTGATCCTAGCAGGGCCTTGGTTTCTCTGGGGCTCTGGACATCACTGTGGCACTGGCCCTGTATGATAAGGGGAACATGCCCAAGTTCCAGGCCTGTCAGATCTGGAATCCAGGCAGCCAAGAGTCTAGCTTGGGACCAGTTCTTGGGATTAAGATAGACACAAAGGAATTGCACGTGGGCAGGTCTATGCAAGTGGAGTTCTTGGGGCAGCTGAAGTATGCCTCACCTCTGCTCCTCGCCCTCCAGCAGGCGCCTGTAGGTGGCGATCTCGATGTCCAGGCCCAGCTTGGAGTTCATCACCTCCTGGTACTCCTTGAGCAGGCAGGCCATGTCCTGCTTGGCCTTCTGCAGGGCGCCCTCCAGCTCAGCCAGCTTGCAGCGAGCATCACTCAGGGCCGCCTCGCCCTGCTGCTCAGACTGGGTCACTGCGGTCTCCAGCTTGGTGTTCTGGGGGTGCCGTGGGGGGAATGCAGGGAGGAGAAGGGAATCTTAGTTTCCCCAAATCCCTGCCAGACTCCAGTAGGATCATTTGCTTTCTATCCTGGAGAGAGTTTCTCTCCCCACTCAGCTTCCTACCCTTCTTTCCCTCCATGCTTACACACACACATACACACACACACACACACACACACACACACACACACACGCCCTGGCCAAGACAATAGGCAATGTTGTCTCCTTAGGATTCCCTAATCAAACCTAGAAGACTGCATTTACCTTAGTCCTGGGAAGACTTCTCAGGCCTAACTTAAATCCCTCCACTGCAGGCTGACCCCGCTCTCCCCCACACCGAGGGGAGCTGAGCTCTGTACCTGGCACTTGGCGTTCTCCACCTCGGCTGTCAGCCTCTGGATGATGCGGTTCAGCTCATTGATCTCCTCCCTGGTGCGGCGCAGGGTCTCTCCATGCCGGATCACCGTGGCCTTCATCTCCTCACACTGGGGGAGGCAGAGAGGCTCAGGAGGCTCAGGAGGGGCCATCCCACCCCTTCAGGGCACCACTGATGGCTGTGCAGGTGTGCAGTGCTCAGCTTCTGTGATCTCACCTGGCAGCCCTGCCCTGCCACCCAGCCAGATAGCTGTGGGCCTTTCTACCCAATGCCCAGGGATCAGACCCCAGGCAGGTGTCCTGAGCAGCTCACCTTGGTGCGGTACCAGGCCTCAGCCTCAGCTCGGCTCCGGGTGGCGATGTCGTCATACTGAGCCTTGATCTCAGCCACAATGCAGTCCATGTTCAGGTCACGGCTGTTGTCCATCTTGACGATGACTGAGGTGTCAGAGATGTGGGAGTGGAGGACGCGGATCTCCTGCAGGAGGACAGAGAGTGGAAGGATGACCATGTTATCTGGGCTTTCCTCATTCACCAATGCCCACTCTTTGCTCACCTGGAGGTCAACCTCTCATGTGGAACAGAAACTCCCTAATGAAATTGCATCACTTTTTTCACAAACCAGAAGTCCCCTCTTGAGGCTACAATAGCCACTTCTCAAATGCTTTCTTTTGGAATTATTTGGGTCCAATTAACCCTGGCTGCTCCTCCAGCCAGCATGTACTGGATGCTCCATAGGGGACAGACCCTATGCTGGGGCCTGCTTACCTCTGGCTACTGGTGGCCAGATAAACCTGGGACAAGGCTGCCTGGTGCTCTTGTGACCTCACTGGCTCAGAGGGGACATGGGTGGCCTCCTGGGCACAGTGTCCTGGGCACTCATTCTCTTGTCCTGCTGCATTGGTCAGGTTTGGGCTCGCCACAGTCCTCCTTCCCTATTCTTATTCCCTCCAAACCTCTCACCTGGAGCCTGGGCTCACGTGTCAGGCCTACTTCATGCCTGGGGAGGGGGTCTGTGCAGGGGCAGGGGCCCCACCAGAGCCACGTGAGTGCCCGCCATGGCTGAGAGCCCCCTCACCTCCTCGTACAGTCTCCTCAGGAAGTCGATCTCCTGGGTCAGCGCCTCCGCGTTGGCCTCCAGGTCTGACTTGCGCAGGTAGGCACAGTCCACGTCCTGTGTGGGTGGCAAGGGGCCATGAGGCCAGCTCTCCCAGGCAGACCAGAGGGGACAGAGTGCTGGGGACTGAGGGTGCTAGTTTCAGACACTCACCTTCTTTAGAGCCACAAACTCGTTCTCTGCTGTGGCCCGAAGTGCAACTTCTTCTTCATACCTGAGGTGGGCGGGAGAAGGGGAGCCTGTCGGTGAAGCACACCTACAGATGCTCTGGCTCCCAAGCATCTAGTGCTCACCTGCCTCTGAAGGCAACAGGCAGGACCTGGTAGAGGTCAGCCTGCAGGCCAGGCCTCCTGGAGCACCCCTCCCATGGAGGGAGGAGGGCAGGATCCAGAGGTGTGTGTGTGTGTGTGTGTGTGTGTGTGTGTGTGTGTGTGTGTGTGTTTGCACGGGGAGCAGGAAGGAGGTGGCTGTTTTTCGCACCACCCCAGTTTCTTCTCCTCTGAGCCCTCTCTGTGGCAGGTCATGGGCGCCTACCCCCATTCGTGCCCCTCTGGGACAAGCCAAGAGAAGTCCAGCCTGCCACCCCCTCCTGCTGTGTGAGAAGGCAGCTCCAGGACAGAGGGAGGGAACCTGGTGGGCCTGGAGAGACCAGGGTTGAGAATGCCCCTGAAGGAAGCTGGCCAGCCCTTAGAAGCAGGTGTCTTTGAGTCCCCAGAGCCTGTCCTTCACATCACATGTCACACTTTGTAGCCAAAGGTCTAGATCCCTATGTCATATGTTCCCTATGTCCCTATGTTCCCAGCAGACTGAAATCCCTCAAGCACGGGGTCCAGGCCTACTGCTTGTCCCTGGACCACCAGGCCCAGCCCAGCATTTGGCTGGCACACGGGGGGCCTGGTGGATGGGGGTGAGGGAGTACACTGAAGAGTGTCCAGGATTTTGACTGGAGAAAGGGAGAGAGCCACATTGTCCTGAGCTGCTGGTTGTAAGATAAGCAAGCCTCCACCACCCAGAGTCAGGACCCCTGAAGACTCCTGTGCCTGGAGGAAGAGCTGGGAGTGCAGCTCCTTCCCATTCTCAGCAGAGATCCGGCCACAGACTAGATGTTCCCCTGGGCTTGGGAGCTCCCACCAAGCCCTTTCCTTTCCTGCCCCCACTCACTTCTTCTTGTAGCCCTCCAGCACCTCCTGCACGTGGTTGAGCTCAGAGGCCAGCCTCCCGCTGTCGGCCTCCACACATTCAGCCTCCCGTCTCAGCGTCTCGATGTAGCCCTCGAACAGCGGCTCCAGGTTGCTCTCGCAGCACTTGCGGTTCTGGTAGAACTGCCACTTGGTCTCCAGCAGCTTGTTCTGCTGCTCCAGGAAGCGCACCTGCAGCCCAGAGGAACAGCCCGAGACTGTCTTCTTGCAGAATCGGAGGGAGGAGGGGGTCCCAGCACCAGGACCCCTGAAAGCCCCCAGAACTCCTTGTTGGGGATATTATCTCTCTCAAAAACCACACCAGGGCTTAATCAGCTTGCCACCTGAAAGTCCTTCTTGAGAGCTAACCTCAGTCTCCTCTATGGCAATTCACCTGGTATCATGGGAAGTGCTTGAAGGAAGCTAAGTCCAGACTGTTCGACTTGTTACACTGTGACTTTAGACAAAGCACTCAGCCCCTTGCAGAGTGGGGTGGTTAAAGGACCCCTTGCTGTGAGGGTTGAAAGAGCCCTGACACAGAACAGCTGCTACAGCAAGGCAGGCGTGGCCCATAGTGTGCAAATGGATAGGTGCACCTCTTTAGAAAGGAGGCTATAAAAGCTGAAAAATAAAGCATGTGCCAATTATTGAAACCCTACAACAACAGTGCAATTACAGTGATAGTCGCCTGGGATATTGGTGCAGGAATGTCCTGTGCTCCACCCCTCATTTCCCTGAGGGGGACGGAAGGCCAGAGAGCTGTCACCAAACAGAAGAAGAGCTCAGCTCTGCAGGGGGTCTTCCTGCACTAAAATATTTATAGATTGTTGGGCCCCTAGCAAAACTCAATGACCATCTTCCTGCCACCAGGTTGGTCCACTACCCCGCTCAGATTTCTTTATCTGATAAATCACCACATCCCTAGGAAGTCCTTTTTCATGCTATCTTTTGTCTCCCAAGTTGTTAGTTTCTCATGTCTCTCTTGCGTTTAGATTTTTTTATCTTTAATGCTTCGTGGTGTACTAAGTCTCTGGTGTGACCTGAGGCTGGCTCTGGAGAGCTCCTGGTTCCTAATGCGAGCCTTTCCTCCCAGCCCGCAAGCCACCACCACACATTGGTGGTCTGGATTCAGTGAAGATGGCTGCAGATTTGAGCTGGACACTGACTGCAGATGGTGTCCACAGAACCCAGGCCATCTGCACCTGACTTTCTCTAAGGACCTGGAGGATAGGGACTGTGTCTGCTGTTCACTCCTGGGTCCTGAGCCCCAGCCAAGTGGCTTGAACAGACTGCCCTGCCCTTGCTCAGTGGCCAAGTCCTCACAGAGGATAGAGAAAGCTCCGTGAGGTCCCTCAAGTCCCCTTCCAGGTGCTCTTCCGGATCATGGTCGCCTGCCCCACCCTTTACTAAGGGAGCACCTTCTGGCCATGTCAGTGACTTCGAATGCACTGAACACCCACATGGTGGCCTTCTGCTCACAAGGTGATGTTATCTCCCAGTGCTAACAGCTCTGCCCCTGGTTCTCCTTATGTCTGTGCCCTTTGGCCTGGAAACATCCAAGGGCAGGTATTCACCTCTGCCTGTCCCCTCAGTGCCCAGCCCTGGCTCTGTGCATGGGTGCGGGTTCAGGAAGGGTGCGATAGGGGACACCCACCTTGTCGATGAAGGCAGCGAACCTGCTGTTGAGGCACTTGATCTGCTCCTTCTCCTCATGCTTCACGCACTGCGCGTTGGGGTCGATGTCCAGGTTGAGGGGCGCCAGCAGGCTCTCGTTGACCGACACGGTGGTGATGCAAGGCGGGCTGGGCCCACACACGCCGCCGGAGCGGTAGCCGAAGCTGCGTCCACAGGAGCCGGAGCGGAAGGCCCCGCAGACGCTTCGGCTGCCGAAGCCCCCATTGGCGATGCCGCGGTAGCAGGAGATGCCGCGGTAAGGGGCGGCAGTGATGCAGCAGCGGCCGGGCCGGGGCCCGCAGGCAGAGGCGCAGCTGAAGTTTCCAGGGCCGAATCCACAGCCCCCAGTGTTGAAGCCACAGGTCATGATGGAGGTACGGAGGTGTCTGAACAGTGGAGAGTTTGGCAGAGGACGGAGCCAAGGGCCAGTGCTCCTGGGTTGTGGCTGGCCTTTTTATGTGCCAGGATCAGCTGGCATTAAAAGGGGCAGCAAAGAGACAATAGCTGATTTTATTAGCTTGGCATCACCCCGGCCTCTTAAGCACCAACCAGCTTGCCTCTTCAGTGTGGCTGTGTCAACAATCCCTGGCCACAGGCCCTGTTCTGTTTCATCTTCAAAGCCCTTTACGAGCTTCCTTGCTGCCTCTGCCCCACCCATTAGTGCTGCAGAGAAGGGAGAGGGGCTCCTGAAAGCATCGCCTGGGCTCCACACTCCCAGGTGCATGGACCGGGTGCAGCCCACTCTAGTAGCTGGGCTTCGAGCCCCTGGTCTATGGCCTAGAGGTGGAGTGGTGGTCTGTCCCTCCCAGGGAGGGGGCTGTGTCTTGAACAACCTCTTGTTCTAGGCTTCCCTGCCTCTCCATCTCTAAGGCAAGACCCTTTCTTGATTGTCAAGGCCAGCCTCTCTTAGCCCCTTCCTGCCCATAGCCTGCTCAGGGACAGGGGTGAGGGTAGAGACTTGAGGGTGGGGGGCACGGTCTTTGCATTTTGGGTATTCCTCGTGCAGGGACACCAGCTGGGACATGGGAGAAACCATGAGAGAGTTTGAGACTGAGCCAGGACTGTTCTTCTGAGTTCTGGGCAGCATTGCTGGTGGGATCAGGAGCATGGATGGAGTGTGAGATTCCCTCGAGCCCCAAGACTCAATCAGGGAGGACATCTTGGGGGCAACTGAGTTTGGGGTAGAGTGGCACAGGGTTGAGAGGAGATGAGAAAGGATTCCAGCTCTGATTTGGAGACTCGACTATGTCCATTTATTCATTCACTCTTTGGGAAACGCTTACTGGGTGCCCACCAACTCTGCACCGGCCACAGTGCTGGGTTCTGGGAGTCCAGCAGACACGTGGGTGTCTAGGATAGGAGAGGGTAGCCTGTACTGCCAGTGGGGAAGGAGAGAAGTGGCAAGTGGAGGGAAGGCCCCTACAACATTCGGCCTGAGGAACTAGGGTCTAATGGGAATCCTTTAGGTTCCCAGCAGGGAGACTTGTTGATGTGGGGTTCATATGCCCCCAGGAAAGATGAGAGGTGCTGTGGGAGTAGGGGGGCCATCAGGCTCCTGAAACGGGATCATTTCAACCCCCTAGAGGACCCAGTGGGTGGAGAGGGCTGTGCACTCACATGGCTAATGTGGCCAAGCTCTCCTAATTTGGTCCCTCATCCCTAGGGCTAGGTCAGGCGATGGCTTTGATGGATGGACAGAGGGACAGAGCTGGGAGGTTTCCCCTAATCTTTGGATTTGACCCATAAACCCTCCAGCACACGTCTCTGGACCTTTGAGGATGAATCCTTTGATGGAGTCGTGTCCTGACCTTGCGGGAACCAAACACTGACCCAGGCTGGGCTAAAAATAACCCTCCACGCGTCCTCTGGGGCCCTTCCCTTTTGCCCTCCCCACTCGCACTCATGGTGCATGGAGATTCTGGGAAGACAGCGGAGAGCCCTGTTCTTCTTGGGGCCTGAAGGAGGGTGGGAGATGGTGACAGGACCAGCCGTGGATCGCAAAGCAGGACTCCTCTTGCCCTCCTCTGGGGCCTACGCATGGGCTTCCAGTCTTTCTCCTGGGTGGGAACTCTGGGGTGGCAACTCTTGGTGTGTGAGATACACCAAGGGGGCTTGGCCTTGGGGCTAGGGGAGGCTGATTCCAGCTGCAATGTCTGCCAGGATTTGGGGGAGCACCTTTCAGGGGCCTGGCTGGCTGGTACTAAGCCTTTGCTGGGTCACATCTGCCAGATAGCCAAGAAAGAGCCAGGTGTTTCTCTCCTCTTGTCTTAACCCATGCTGGAACTGGTGAGAAGGGTCTTGGTATGTATCTAATGATCACGTGGGGTTGTTCTTTGGTGAAACACTAAATGGTGTGAGGCAGCATACCCTCCGAGAACCGCTGCTGCATGAGGGTCCTGGTGAGGGCACCTCCCTTCCCTGACCTGCTCATCTGTCCCAATCCAGTGGGCTTGGTGACAGGTGGAACCCCTCACTGAGGGGCTGTGTGGGGACATATGTACCTCCTAGGGTCAGAGAAGCCATGACAGCCCCCTCCCCATCTGGATTGAAGCTGGAGATTAAAAAAAGACACTTTCAACACCAGCTGGACCACTCACCAGCTTTGTGATGAGGCCCAGGTTGTTTCCCCAATTTCTTTACTTGTCACATGGAAATGGCAGTCCTCACCTGGCTGGGCACTGGGAGGGTTACTCCACCCCCACTCCATGCCACACACTCACTGGGTGTTGGTTGCACGTAACTGGCAGGGCCTTGCAAAGGGACAGTGTCACCAGTAATGAGATGCCAAGCGCTGTGTCTGGGTCAGCAGAAAACAGCCGATAGCTTTACGAGGCAGTCCTCACCACCTCCCAAAAGCCTAAATTAGAGCCCCTGTTAGTAAATGGCCCAGAACAAAGAGGACTGCAGACCAGGCAGTCCCTTGAGAACAGACAGACTGGAAGCTGATCAAGGGTCCCAGCAGACCTGAGGGCGGGGTCTTTCACCTGGGCTCGGGATGTGATTGGCTGTTGCCCTGACCAAAGGCCTATAAAGGCTCTGTCTTCTCAGGCCGTTCCAGTCTCTGAAGCCTATGCTGTGTGGCTGGCCTGGGAGGGTCCATGGACTAACTTGTCCTGGCTGCCTGGACTGGCTGTTCCTCCTTTTGGTCTGGTCTTCTTGATTCCTGCCTACCTTTCTGGGCTTGCGACCAGCACCTGGCCTTATTCCTGGCTGCATTTTTGGGGTGGTTGTCTGCTTCAGCCTGGCTTCTGACCCACAGATGCTCTGACTTAATCATTTCTTGTTGCCTTAGTATCTATCAACCTTTAAATTTTTCTTGTCTTTTCTTAGTGGAATTTTGATTAACAATCCTGTGAGGAACATTAGTAAGTACATATTTGTGCACATCTCTACTAATTCCCTTAAAGTGGAATTTCCTAGAGGTGGATTTATTGGGATTGTCCCAGTCCTAGGCATATCTGTTGCCTGGCTGGCAGTGGGAGTGGTGTGTCTATGGGGAGCTGCTGCAGGGGAGTAGCAGGCTTGGGAGTCATGAAATGTGGATGGAAATCCTACTTCTGACATGGTGTGACAAGTTAGTTAATCCCTGTAAGCCTTGTTTCTTTACTGTTGTAGCACAGATGTGGGTTGGAGAAGAATTTCCAAGAAAAGAGCAGAGCTAGACAGGTTTATTTAGGGGAAACAGAAATACACATTCAAGAGAGAATGTGCACCATCTTCTGAGAGATGACAGAGACCAGCCCTCTGGGGAAGCATGGCTCTTTTATGGGAAACTTTGTAAATGGTGAACAAATGGGATGGGCAAATGGTGAGCATGTGAGGGTCTGTGCTTGATTCCTTTGATCATGTAGCTCAGAGCGGCAATGGTGGCCTTCTCGGTATCTCCAGCCTGATGGTATCTGGTTGCTGGACAATGCTTGGAACGTTCAGGTGTACCTTATCTAATTTATGGGTGATACTTGGATTGTAAGTACATTTTTCTCTAGACTTCTTTGATCAGTCTAAAATATAATCTGTAAGCTAACAAGATACATGGGCACCAATTAACTGGACTTTTAGTGCTCTAAGATTTACTGGACCTTTTAAGAATTTGAGCTTGGAGGAAAACAGGCTTTCAGAAGGGAGGAGAGATAGTCATGGAGTTTCTTTTCTGCCTATTTCTTTTATGTCTCTCATCCTGTTCATTTCTCACCCCCTCTTGGTATATGGCACACAAATCCCCCCTTTCTATGCCTATGCAAGGCACCACATTTACATATAAAATTGGATTATAATATTAGCCTTTGGACCTTTGTGAAGATGAACTGGGTTAGTGTGTGTGAAAGCACAGAGCAGTGTCTGATCAAAGAGGGCTGAATCTACATCCAACTCCCTGCCCTGGGCACAAGGAGTTCCTGTGCCTCCACTTGCCTTTTTTCTACCAACCTTGATGCCTCTGATTTTGCCCAATGGCCTTGAACTCACAACACCCAGAGGCCTATGGGCTTGAGCTGATGAGAGCCAGTACTACTACCCATTCAACAACTACTTGCTGTGCAAGTGCAGTGCACTGCAGGAATGGAGAGGGATTTAACACTTTTTGTTCTCAAGGGTCCAACTGTTGAGTTCTGCAGATTTACAAATACACACTAGTTAAATGTATACTAGATAAAGCAGTTCTTCAAGGCAGTTTATGACTTTGTGTCCACTGATTGATAGGCACATTTCATCTCAGGAACTCCTAGGGAAGCCTTCTGGGGGTGCTGCAGTCAGAGAGGCATCTGGGGGTGCTGCAGGCCTGAGCTGGGAAGAATTGGAAAGGTCTGAAAGGTGGAGGTGATGCCAAGCAGTCAACAGCAGAAAAGTACAGAAATGTTTACAGATGGGTAGACACATTGGCTGAAGCTTAGAGGGTGTCATACTGAGGGGATGAGCCCCAGGCCTGCTTGCTCCAGGCTTGTCTAGTGAAGACAGAGCAAGGAAAGCATGCCCCCCCCCCAAAAAAAATAAAACACTTCCAGCTGGGTTTCTTTTGAGAAACTTGATAAAAATCAATCTAAAACTTTTATGAATGAATTAGGTTCATTTATAGTAAAATCAGTTATGTGTGAGGTTTCTGAGGACTAGGGAGCTTTAGTAATGAAAAAGGACAGTGCTGTGCAGTGACAGATAAATAGACTAATGGATCCAAATACAGAGGCCAAAATGTGCCCCTTACTATGATGTAAATTTGGCATTTGATGAAGATGGCAACAAGCCAAGATCCACTTATTGTACTGATGAGATTTGTAAAAATGGTCTCACTGTATGGAACGCATAAAGCTGGAGTCCAGTTAATACCATGTAATGGGTGGCCTCAGATCAGTTAAATGCCTGAGGGGGAAAAAAGAAAAGTCAGCTAGATAACATACAAGAGAATATCCTGGTAATTTAGGGGTGGAAAAGACTTCATAAGCATACCTTAAAAGTCAAAACCAGCCGGGCGTGGTGGCGCACGCTTGTAATCCCAGCATTCGGGAGGCTGAGACCAGAGGATCCTGGTTCGCGGCCAGCCTCAGCTACCTAGTGAGGCACTCCGGAACTTAGTGAGACTCGGTTTCAAAATAAAAGAATAAAAAAATAGGGCTGGGGGTGTAGCTCGGAGGTAGAATGCCCCTGAGTTCAATCCCCAGTACCGCAAAAAAAAAAAAAAAAAAAAAAAAAAGTCAAAACCAAACTGGGTGTGGTGGCACACATCTGTAATCCCAGTGGTGGCACACATCTGTAATCCCAGTACTTCGGAGGCTGAGACAGGAGAATGGCAGGTTCTTGATCAGCCTCAGCAATTTAGCAAGATTTTTAGCAACCTAGTGAGACCCCATTTCAAAAAACAAAAACAAAATAAAAAGGTCTGGGGGTGTAGCTGGGAGATATGCCCTGGGTTTAATCATCCCCAGTAACATACACACATGTCAGAACCAAAAAGTTAAAAAAAAAATGACCTGACTACACTAAAATGAAGAATTATAGTTCAATAAAAGATTACCTAGAAAAACAAAATTAGCAACAGAGAGCCTAGGAGAATCTTAATATATAAAATACGTGAGGATTTCCTGTTCATCAACCAATGACAGGAAAGGAATTGGGAGGTGACCTAGGTGACCATAGATTGGACAGACATAAGTGAAAGATAATAAATCCATATTATGGAGCAGAATGCCAAAAGCAGAAACGATGCTGAGCATGGTGGCTCATGCTTGTAATCCTAGTACTTGGGAGGCTGAGACAGGAGGATTGCAGGTTTGCAGTCAGCCTCAGCTACTTAGTGAGGCCCTCCGCAACTTAAACCCTGTTTCAAAATAAAAAATAAAATAGGGCTGGGGGTGTAGCTCAGAGGTAGAATGCCCCTGGATTCAATCCTCAGTAACACACACACACACACACACACACACACACACACACAAAGCAGAAACGATAAAGTTGATGTACTTATGTGGTGTTATTTTTTTTATTTATTTAATTTAATTTTATTGTAGTACTAGGGAGTAAATCCAGGGGCATTCTACCTCCGAGCTACACCCCAGCCCTATTTTTATTTTTATTTCGAAACAGGTTCTTGCTAGGTTGATGAGAGTCTCACAACTTGCTGAGGCTGTCCTTGAACCTGCATCTTCCTGTCTTAATCTCTCAAGTACTGGTAGTACAAGTGTGTGCCACCATGCCAGGCTCTGGTATTGAGTTAAAAAAAGCAAATACCAGCGCAAGTATGTTGGCACCATACTATTTATATAGATACAATATATACACTTCAGAAGAATTACAACTTACTTTGAAAACAAATCTGGGAACTATATCATATATATTGCAGTGGATTTCTTTGTGGGGTGAGGAGAGGGAGAAAAGACAAAAGAAATGAAGGGAACGAATGAGGACACCTTGTAGAATGGGCAGTGTGGTGACTCGGCTCTCTGCCAGGGATGTCGGAAGGAAAGCCTGAACACCAGGTGGGAAGATACTCAGAGGTAAACAGGTGGGGCAGCCAGAGGAGCAGGCTAGGGAGCCTTCACAAGTCTTCCCCTGAGCCTTTGGTGCTTGGGGTGATAAAACTTGGAATTGAGTTTTGGGGAGCTAAGTCTGTCAAAGAGTAAAATGAGCCGAAGGGAAGCCCAGGGTTCAGGTCTGTTTCAGAAGTTAATGGGTGGAGTGGTGGCTGTGGGCTGCTCAGGGAGGAGTACACCCAGAGCACTGAGCATTTGTAGAGAGACCATTGGGAGAGTGAAAAATCCAAGCAGGGAAGAGCCAGGAAGCCACACTCCAAGCTAGGGTCAAGCTGGGAGGGCTTCCTGTAGGCAGAAGGCTTTCCCAGATGGCAGCTTTGGGCTTTTTTGGTTCTGGGTGAGGCTGCCCTCTAGTGGAGATGTCACAGCAATCCTGACAGACCCACAGCGTCTTTCCTAAGTCCCCTGTGGCAGAGTAGTGACTCACAGGACTTCTCTGAGTCATAGAGCTCAGGATTTTGGTCTGTGAAATGGACACGTGTCATTCAGTGTGACACATCTGGGAGGGGGTGGCTCCTTGAGGAAGACAGGGAAGGAGTTATTACAAGCATTTCTGGGCCCAGTTTTTCTTCCTATATATCTCCGGAGACAGCTCCTGCTCTGGCAAATCTTCAGAGCTGTGGGAGTGGGGGGCTGGGGGATCCGGGGGACATAGTGCCCCACCCCACCCTCCTGACTGCACGGCTCCTGCAAGATCCCTCCAGGGACAGGGAGCCTCTGGTCAGCACGGGCAGCTGGGAGCGGGCCTATGAGGAGCCCAAAGCCAAGTCCCTGTCATGTTAGCACCCTGGTCATTTGCCACCTCTTTGGATATATCCCATGATATATGCGCCTCTCCTCCAGTAACCTCACTCTTCACTCTACCCTACACCAGGTGCACACCCAGCCCACTGTCCGCAGGACTCCTCACAGGGCAGGGTCACGGGGCCCTGGGTACACATGATAACTCTCAAAGCTCAAAGGTATTTCATTTGAAATTAGCCAGCCAGAGGAACAAAAAGAAGAAGAAGAAGAAAGGAGTGGAAAAAGCTTGTGGGATTTATGGGGTACCATGAGAAAACCAATATACTCATTAAAGGAATTTCAGAAGGAGAAGAGAAAGAAAAATGTACAAAAAGTTTTTTGAAAAGCTGATGGTAGCACACACCTGTAATCTCAGTACTTGGAGGCTGAAGCAGGAGAATTGCAGGCTCCAGGCCAACTTTAGCAACTTAGTGAGACTCTGCTTCAAAATAAAGAGGGGGAACTGGGTATGGTGGCACATGCCTGTAATCCTAGTACTTGGGAGACTGAGACAGGAGGATTGCAGTTTTGAGGCCAGTTTCAGCAAGTTAGCAAAGCCTGCAGCAACTTAGTGAGACCCTGTTTCAAAATAGAAAATAGGACTGGGGATGTAGCTCAGAGGTAGAATCCCTTGAGTTCAATCCCCAGCACCACAAAAAAGGGAGGGTGTAGCTTAGAAGTAGAATGACCCTGGGTTTAACCCAGTACCTAAACAAACAAACAAACAAACAAACAAACAAACAAACAAACAGCTGAAAACTTCCCAAATTTGGAGAGAGAAATGGAGATTCAGATTCATGAAGCTCAAAGGATCCAAAATAGATTGACCCTAGAAAGATCTATACTGAGAATGGTTCTAATTAAATTGCTTAAAGTCAAAGACAAAAAGAACGTTGAAGGCCAGAGAAAAGTGACTTGTCACGTTTAAGAGAACTTCATTCCTCCTCAGGTAAGACTAGTAGTGAATTCTCAGTAAAAATCTTGCAAGCCAGGAAATAGTGGGAGGATATATTCAAAGTGTGGAAAGAAAAAGCCCCACCAACCAAAAATACTAACAACTGGAAAAACCATCCTTTTAATATGAAGAGAATGTAAAGACTTTCCCAGGCAAGCAAAAGTTGAGGTAGTTTGACCCACTAGACTTACCTTATATAAAAAGCTAAAGGGAATTGAAACAAAAGATGCTAATTAGCAACATGACAGTATATATCTCACTAGTAAAGATAAATATACAAACACAGAATCATGTAATATTGTAATAGTGGTGCATAAATCACTTTTAACTCTAATATAAAAGATGAAAATAAACCACAAAAATTGGTTAGAAGATACACAACGCAAACAAATAAATTTTGATATTAATAACAGCAAATGTTGGAGAGGTGTGAAAGTATAAAGTTTTTACAGGCAATTGAAGCTATCAACTTAAAATAGACCATTAGAAAATTGAGTTATACGAGATGAGTAAGTCCTAAGAACTACTGTACGGGATTGTGTACTGAGAAATTTACTCAGAAGGTAGATCTTCTGTTAAGTATTTTTATAACAAAATAATAATAAAAATAAAGAGGTGGGAAACTTTTACTTGTGATGGACCAGTTTATGACATAGAATGTGGTGATGGTTTCATGGGTGTGTACTTATCTCCACACTCAGCGTGTTGTTTATATTAAGTATGTATACCTTTTTGTATGAAAATCACATCTCAATAAAGTGGTTTAAGAAACACACAAAAACAAACAACAAAACAAAAGAAATCGTGCTTCTCAGAAAACAAGAGAGGCGCTTGACCCTGGAGCAGGTGGTTTCAGCCAGGGTGATGAGTGCACGCAAGGTGAAGCACAGTTTCATCTTGCCCAGCCACCCCTGCCCTCAGGACAGCGAGTGTAGACAGAGATGGTGTAGCAAAGTAGGTCATTAATCATATTTGACAATAACAGCAAGAATTTGACATCTAGATCATTTATGTGCAGATCAAAATTGATCCCAATATTTTCTCATCACTTCCAGCTCACCCCCTCCACCCCTCTACCAAACCCCATTCCCACCAAATTAATTCACTCTCACCAGAACCATCACATCTATATGATATTCTTCAGCATGGAGATGTGCACAATAAGGCTGTTCTTATACACCACAGCTCCCTGTCAGGCTTTGCCACATCTGACTTGGAGGATAGTGAGTGTGTTGAGACTCCTAAGAAAGAGAAGATGAAAAGAGGCGAGAAGCTGAGGATCAATGAAGTGATGCATATCTGCCTATGGCGGGCTCTATCTATCTGTCTGTCTGTCTGTCTGTCTGTCTGTCTATCTACCTACCTACCTACCTACCTATTATCTATCTGTATATATCTTCTACCTATCATCTATATATCTACCATAGGTCATTCTGTCTGTCTATCTATCTATCTATCTATCTATCTATCTATCTATCTATCTGTCTATCTATCTGTCAGTCTATCTATATATCATCTATCTACCTACCATAGGTCGGTCTGTCTATCTATCTATCTATCTATCTATCTATCTATCTATCTACCTACCTATTATCTATCTATATATATCTTCTACCTATCATCTATATATCTACCATAGGTCATTCTGTCTATCTATCTATCTGTCAGTCTATCTATATATCATCTATCTACCTACCATAGGTCTGTCTGTCTATCTATCTATCTATCCATCTATCTACCTACCTACCTACCATAGATCTATCTATCTATCTATCTATCTATCTATCTATCTATCTATCTATCTATCATTGGTCTGTCTATCTGTCTATCATCATCTATCTATGGTACTTAGCATGCACCCAGTAGAGTGATGGACTCTTAACGGTTTTAGCAAAGAGGAGACTGGATGGCTTCCCTGGGAATTGTTGAGAGTCACCTGGTCTGATCTTTGCATGTACAGCTGAGAACACTGGGGCCCAGCTAGGGGAGGTGACTGGTTCCAGATTGCACAGTCACAGAGCCAGGACAAGCCTTTGTGACACTCACCTTGGGCATTTGTCTCACTGCACTATTGCTCTTTTGGTCACGGGGACAAGTTTAACCCACAAGAGGGCATGGGGACATCCTTGGTGCTTCCCCTTTTCTAACATCCCAAATTCAATCGTCCAAGAACTCCAGTTGGAACCAGGCATGGTGGCACATGCTGTAATCTCAGTACCTGGAGGCTGAGACAGGAGGATGGCAGGTTCGAGATCAGCTTCAGCAATAGTGAGGCTCTCAGCAAACTAGTGAGACCCTGTTTCAAAATTAGGGGAACAAAAAGGGTGAGACCCTGTTTCAAAATTAGGGGAATAAAAAGGGAGCTCAGAGGTAGAATGTCTCTGGGTTCAATCCTCAGTACCACAAACAAACAAACAAACAAACACTCCAGCAAATACTCCAGTTGGCTCTCTTTTCTTCAGATTTTGTCCATAGCTGGCCATTTCTCCCACCTCCAGGGCTTCCTCCCAGGCAAGGCCCTGCACTATCTCCTGGGACTATGGCAAGACCCTTGGACCTCTCTCCCTCCTTTCACTGTTGCCAAGTCTGTTTCCATGGCAGCCGTCAGAGAAGCTCTTGTTAAGGTGTCAGGTCATATTGCTTCTCTGTGCAAAACTCTCCAATCTCTGCACTGTGTGGGAGCAGAGTTCCCGCAGCCCTCCGCCCTTGTAGAATTCCATGTGCACGGCATCTCCTAGCTCTGCTCTGAGACTTGGTTCACCCTCAGAGCTCTGTCCTGCAGACTCAGCAACAAGGTCTTCATCTCAGACTGGTGCTCCTGAGGTGGTGTGGTGTGGGGGTGGGGAAATCCTGCTCTCTGGATCCTGCCTACATTTTCCTCTGAGAGTGATTCTCTTCTCCATGCCTTCTTCCTGTGATGTGTGTGTGTGTGTGTGTGTGTGTGTGAAAGACAGAGAAGAGAGACCAGGGAGAACCCCCCTTCTTGTGTTTTGATACTTCCCTTCCTCCTTCCTGGTGCCCTACCTCACCTAGCCTTAGGGCTACACCCTAAGCCCTATTTTATTTTTTATTTTGAAACAGGGTCTCACTAAGTTGCTAAGGGTCTTACTAAATTGCTGGGGCTGGCATCAAATTTGCGATTCTCCTGACTCAGTCTCCCAAGTACTGGGATTATAGGTGCACACTGTCACACCACACTAATGTTTAGCTATTTTCTTGTCTCCCCTACTCCTCCACCCCTCACCCTGCTTCCCTGAGGGGAACTTCAGAAGACTATTTTTTATTCCTGTCTTCATACCCAAGGGTCCAGGGAGCTGTGTTTGGTATAACTGCAGTTGTGGCTGCACTGTGCTCTATTCAGAGGCAGCTACTCCCCCTACTGCATCCCATTTCCGTGCTGTGCTAGGTGTGACGCCAGAGGTGTCCTGTAAGACAGCGTGGGTGGTGGGGTGAACAGCCCTGGACAAGGGGAGGGTGATTTTTCTCCTGGAATCAGGTCTGTCATGGCTCTGCTTGGCAGCTCTGCACCCCTGATTCTGTTCTCCTGCCAAATCTTACCATCCTCTAGGACTGGGCTGTGGTCTTACCTGCTCCATGACCCTCCTTAGAAAGCAAAAAGCACACCCTTGGGTCCTCTTGGTATGGGAAAGAATAGTCAGAGCCATGGAAATATTATTAGTTAAGAATTTAAATGCTGGTGAGGGTGTGGAGAAGTGGGAACCCTAATACATTGTTGATGGGATTGCAGATTAGTGCAACCACTTTGGAAAACAGTATGGAGGATCCTCAGATGAATGAGAATGAACCTACCATATGATCCAGCAATTCTACCCAAAAGAATGGAAAACAAACTATCAGACCGATGCATGTGTATCTATGTTTATAGCTGCACAATTCACAATTTCAAACTATGGAACCAGCCAAGATGTCCATCAACAGATGAATGGATTACAGAGCTATGGGATATGTACATGATGGAATTTTACTCAGCCATAAAGAAGAACAAAATCATGTCATTTGTAGGGAAATGGTTGGAACTGGAAAACATTATGTTAAGTGAGATTAGTCACTCACTCACAAAAAGTAAAAATCATATGCTCTCCCTAATATGCAGAAGCTAGGGAGAAAGTGGGGGCATAAGAGGGACCCTAGAAGCTGGGCGTGGTGGCGCATGCTTGTAATCCCAGTACTCGGGAGGCTGAGACTGGAGGATCCAGGTTCATGGCCAGCCTCAGCTACTTAGTGAGGCCCTCCACAACCTAGTGAGACCCTGTTTCAAAATAAAGAATAAAAAATGGGACTGGGGGTGTAGCTTGGAGGTAGAATGCCCCCGGGTTCAATCCTTAGTACCACAAAAAAAAAAAAGAGGGATGAAGAAGGAGAAACCTTAGATGAGCAAAGAAGGTGACTTAACTGAAGGTGATGGGGAGGAAGGGAACACCAGAATGCACATGATGTACTTTCACAAACATATCAAAGTCAATCACTAAACTGAACTTAAGAAGGAGGGAGGGGAAGGGAGTGGGGCAGAAATTGGGGAAGGCTAAATTAGTGATGTGTGTGAGTATGCCTCTACCAGCTTGTACCTAATAAAGATGTATGATTATAATGTACCAATAATAATAATAATAATAATAATAATAATAATAATAATAAAGAATTTAGACTTAGGATAGAAAAAATAAGAATTCCCTGATCCTCCCCCTAGCTGCCAGTGAGCTGACAATTAGCAGAGAAGGTAAACAGAGAGGGCTTGCAAATCATGAGACCAGCCCCTCTCTTATGCAAGCCAGAAACAGGACACAGCAGGGGTCATTGCTAAATCTAAACAAGGTGGCACCAGCCCAGTCAGAGGACTTCTGGGAGATAAGATTGAGACAAGGCCTTGAGTTAATGCCCTCTTTCTACTTTTGGTGTCACACTCCTGCTAGGTGAAAGTGTAATAAATCTCACATTTTTCCTTCTCAAAGTTAAGTGACCAACTCTATAAAAGGGTTGGAATTTTCCCAGAGAGTAGGAAAATTGTCAAACCTGGGTCATCAACTGCTGATTAAAGGGAGACTTGTTTATCCTACTTTTGGCCTCTGGAATTTTCTTTTGTCTCTGAGACTAGGCTTGTGGGAGCACTGTCCTGCAACACTCTACCCGTTCATCTTCTTCCCCCTCTTGCAGTGGAGCCTTCTCATCTCTATCTGGTCTCCCTGGAGGGACCCAGGCCCTGCAGGACCTCAGCACTTGCTGCTCAGGGGGCAGCTGCTGGCCTGGCCCATGGCAGAGCCAGCATTTGAGGAGGAGATGGAGCTCTCTCTCCAGGTTTTGGCCATTCCCTCCTGGGTCGAGTCCATTCAGTCAACAACGCTTCCTGAGGACCTATTAGGTGCTCATTGCTAGGGGGATAGGAAGGTAAATAGACACACTTCCTGCCTCCAAGGGGCGACCCAAACTCCAGTGGCCACACTACAGGGCAGAATGCGGGGGAGGGATGCCATACCAAAAAGAGTACCTCCGCTTGTGTTGGCCTGAAAGGGCAGGCTCAGTGGGACATTAGTGGGACAGGGGACTCTTCAGTCTCAGGACCATGCTGGCCCAGACCTCAATGGGGCTATGCATATAATGGTTCCCTGGCCTGCTCAGAGTGGTGGAGGGAGACTTAGGGTTTGATAGATATGAAGGCCGGTGAAGGTGGAAAGTCAGGGGACAGGTTTATCATGGTTCAGGGGTTTCTTGATATGCCTATTAAAAGAGGCAGGTTTCAGCTCTCCTCTCAGGCTGCCTAGTGGGAGATTCCCACGCTCATAAATGGCATTAATAACTTTCTCCTGCCTTTCATGTGGTTGGGAGGCCTGTCCTCTGTCTGATAAAAGGTAAGAGCAATAACAGGTCTTGGCGTGAGACCTTGTGGTCCTGCAGTCCTCTCTGCCTTCCCTGGGTCTGTCCTGCGCAGCAAAGGCATGGCGAGCCGCTCTTACCGCATCAGCTCCGGCTGCGGGGCCAGGAACTTCAGCTCCCGTTCTGCTGTGGTGCCCAAGCCTGGGCCTCGCAGCTGTGTCAGAGCTGTGGCCCACCATGGGGGCAGTCCCGGGGGGCTAGGCTACAGACACCTCGGGGGCTTTGGCAGCCGGAGCCTGAGTGCGGTGGGGTCCCCCCGGATTGCAGTTAGTTGCAGGCGCCCCCTGTGTGGCGGGGGCAGCTTTGGCTACCGGGCAGGGGGCCTTTGTGGGTTCAGCCCACCCTGCATCACCACCGTGACAATCAACGAGAACCTGCTGGCACCCCTCAATCTGGACATCGACCCCAACACTCAGTGCGTGAAGCATGAGGAGAAGGAGCAGATCAAGTGCCTCAACAACAGGTTCGCTGCCTTCATCGACAAGGTGGGTGTCCCCCATCACACCCTTCCTGAGCAAGGCGGCTGGCTCTGTGTGCTGGTCCCTGGGGATGTGACTTAGGAAAGGGCAAGGGACTTGCAACCTGATGATTGTTTTGGATTCAAGTTCTCCTCCTACTCACTAGCACATGGGCCTGGAGAATGTGGCTGAGTAGGGGGTCAGTACTTTCAAATGTTGTCAGGAGAGTCAAAATCGATAATGGATGCAAAACCATCAGACAGAAGGAGGGTTTGCTGCTTCTGCTCATGCCTCCCAGAGGTGTGGGTGTGCTGCACAGCTGTCTTATAGGAGATGCTGCCACCCAGGCATGGAGAAGAGGGCAGGAGCCAGCAGAGCCAGTGGCTGCTTTCCTCTTCTTTCTGGGTGGGGTCATGCAGAGAGGCTGTGAGTCTTTAGGACTTCTGCTCAAGGCACCTTCCACCCCAAGCATGTGCACAGATGGAAGGCAGCAAGTCGAGAAATGTAAGGGACGGTCCCTGGAGAAGCTGTGTGAATTGCACTTTCCTGATGTTGCAGTTTCTGAGCCCTCCTAGTTGTGTAGGTGCCTCTTGTTTCCTTTGACCTAATGATATCCCCTCTGAGAGCTCACAGCTTGGGGGTGCGCAGCCACTGAAGTCAGAGGGAGAAAAGGCTCCTCACCCAGGGCTGACTGGTGCATGTCTATGCCCAGGGACTGCATAAGAAGGCATGCCAGGATGATGGTGGGGGAGCTCTGCTCTCAGACAAATGCCACCCTTGGAAAGGAGGTAACTGCAGGCCAAGATGCAGAGTCTGACCAGAACATGCTACTGACTGTTCAAACCATTCTTCCTTTCCATTGGTACAGAGAAGCTAACCACAGACATGTGCAGTTTATTCATTGCACAGGGACACCCATCCAGAGTGGCGGAGGTTGAAATCCAGCCCATGATTTGCTTGCTGGGCTGTGGGCCCTGGCAGGAGGCTGCGTGTGCCTGAGGGGAACATCTTTTCCTAATTGGCTCAAAGCAAAGGGAGGTCCTGAGCACACAGACTCTCAGGGGTCTTTACACATGATCTTTTTGGCATCACCCATGGATGCTGCATTCTCTGTTGCAAGGGGTCAGTTCCCAGTCTGGAAAGACACTCGTGCCACTGCACCAGGCCATTTCCACTCCCTCTAGTGTCCTTCCCTGAGGTTCCAAACTGCATTGAGCTTCAGTCTGCAAACTGTATTGACATGGAGGTTTCTTCTTGCAGAGCAGCAAGGCAAAGGGCTGCTCCCTGCCCTGGACCTGCCTGTTGAGTCCCAAGGGAGATGCCCTTCAGTCAGGTCTGGGTTTCTTTCCCACAAGCATGGGTGGTTGAGAGTGCATTGTACCAGGCTTGCATTCCTAAGAGGTTAGGCTTGAGAAGAAATCACCTAGATTGGGCCGGTAACAGCAACCTCAGGTGGAGGCATGGCAGGTCATGTGGAAGAGAGGTATACCTACCAGGGTGAGGTGGTGGGGAGTAGGGGCAGATCCTATCCAGCACCAGCTACAGGCCTAACATTGCCAGAGCTTCTAGTTTGCCAGAAGGTTAGAGAGATCCAGGTTTGCGCCTGGACTCACTCAGTTACTAAATGTTGGCAACAAATCATGTGCCTATAAAAATGTATAGGCCAGTCGGCCTTGTCTGTGCCTGATATGGCTGGGCAGCTGCCTGTGTTCAACTGCTAACATTTCTGTGGTCTCAGTTTACAGTGAAAGAATGAGGCAAAGTAGCCTGATTGGTGGCAGAGTCAGGTAGCTGGGGTCTCCTAATTCCTGGTTGTAGGGCCCCTTCTTGGGCTGCAGTGCCCCAGAATCAGACTGAGCGAGAGTCTTGGTGGGTGCACTTTTAAATTGATGCCATACGAATGCATACCAACTTAGCAGCTTAAAACAACACAACACAAATTTACTTTCTCACGAGGGCAGTCTGTTTTAGTCAAATTGTTCATTGCTATGACAAAAATACCCAGTAAGCACAACTTAGAGGAAGAAATTGTTTATTTAGGGTTCATGATTTTAGAGGTCAGTCCGTGATCAGCTGGCTCCAAGGCAGGAACCGTGCAGTGGCAGCGCTTCAGGGCATGATGGAGGAGATAAAACCTTGCTAATCTGATGGTGGCTGGGAAACAGAGAGGGAAACAGAAAGGGTGAGGGACAGAGATAGTCCCTCGGGCCATGCCCACAGTGACCCACCTCCTCCAGACACACTTTTTCCAAACCTGGTTGCATTGTGCACACATGAGGTTTTAGGGGACACATGAAATCCAAATCATAACAAGGTGCTAGGGATGCATATGTTCCAGGGTGTTCAGGCTTTTGGCAGTGGTGAAATCCATGTGGTTGCAGGACTGGGATCCCTGTTCCTTGCTGGCTGGCTGCCAGGGGTTCTCAGCTTCTAGAGGCTGTCCATAGTCCTTGGCTAGTGGCCCCTTCTTCCTCCATCTTCAAAGCCAAGGATAACGAGTTGATTCTTTCTCATGTTTCTTTTGCTGCCACTGAGCATCTCTCTCTCTCTCTCTCTCTCTCTCTCTCTCTCTCTCTCTCTCTCTCTCTTTCTCGCCTTCCTCTTCCACTTTGAAGGCCACCTGTACAATCTAGGAAAATCTCCCAATCTTCAGGTCCATAACCTTAATTCCAGAGGCAAGATCCTCTTTGCCATGTAATGTAACACATTCACAGGTCCCAGGGATAAAGGCATGAATGTCTTCAAGGAGTTATCGTTGGGCCTATGGCACTAGGTCTGCAGGATCAGATGCTATTTCATTCTGTTCAGAATGAACAGATGATAGTAGATTGTGTGTGGTTTCTGGGACAGGTGGAAGGAAGTTACTTGGAGAAAGATTGGGATCCACACCTTCAGACTTTGCCAATGATTTGGCCTCCTTGGGAAGGTCATAGGCTGCTGCAGGGCAGGGGATGTCCCCAAGGACAAAGAGAGCTCTGCAGGACTTGGCTCCCTCCCCAAGCTCCCCCTCAGTCTCTTTCCTCTGCTCTGAATGGCAGGTGCGCTTCCTGGAGCAGCAGAACAAGCTGCTGGAGACCAAGTGGCAGTTCTACCAGAACCACAAGGGCTGTGAGAGCAACCTGGAGCCGCTGTTTAGTAGCTACATTGAGGCGCTGAGGCGGGAGGCCGAGTGCGTGGAGGCCGACAGCGGGAGGCTGGCCTCAGAGCTCAACCATGTGCAGGCGGCGCTGGAAGGCTACAAGAAGAAGTAAACATGACAGGGCTGGGGCCAGTTACAGGGAGTGGAGTAGGTTGCAGCTGAGGCCATGAGATTCTCTTGGGGGCAGAGAATGCTAAAGGTCAGGGTCCTCCTGACTACCTATCAGCTGGTTCTGCTTGTCAGTCAACTTTCATGACCTCATCCTGGGAAGCAGGGAAAGATGAGGAGAGAAGAAGAGCTCCCAGACTTGGTGGAGTGAAATACACTATCAAGGGCATGAACTGACTCTGAGATGGGAGGAGAAGAACAAATGATTCAGGAGGAGCAAGCACAGCAGGGCTGGAGAGCTGGCCCTGGAGCAGCCAGCCTAGTGGGCAAGGATGCCCTGGAAGACGCACCTTGTCTGGCTGGTGCTGCTCAAAGTATTGGAGGACCTTGGATTGTCCTTTTTGCACTCTGCAGACAAACCACCAAGCTCTCCTTACACTGGGCCACACAATTCAAACGCCAGGGATTGTCTTTTTTTTTTTTTTTTTTTTTTAAGCCCGAGTTGTTAAGTTTGGCCATTACTTGGACTACACTCACAAGGTCACTGTTAATTTGCCCCCTCTTTACCTTGTAGATATGAACAGAGTGAAAGGTAATTTTGATATTAATCAGTTCTGGTCATTCTATTCTTAACCCTTCTTGGAATTCTGCTCTTGGAAGATCAGGCTTTACGTAGATTCCCAAAGTTATTGGCGACCACCACCTTTTCACAAAAGAATTACCCCCTCAGGTGTTTTCATTGCTCCCTTGTTTTTACTTAATGCCTCCCTAGTTACTCCCAGGGTTACTACTGCCCCGCCTGGACATTCCCACACCCCCCAAGGGCGGTATGACTGACTTTGGAATCTATCATCCAGATGGATGCCGTAGAAGGTCTTTACTTTTCTTAGGGTGAAGCAAATGCAGATTCGATTTTCAGTGAGCAGTTGTCAAGGTCTGTCTCCCACTTTTGGCATATGAAAACTGATAATTATAGGGCTGATGGTTTATTGCAGCCAAAATTTCCCTGCAATTAAGAAGTTGTGGAAACCAAGCTCTGGGAACTGTACTTTCCTTGTTGGAGGGGGCTGGGCTGCTCCAGGGTTGAGGCCTCACTGGCAAGGGGAAGGGTGACTGGTGGAGGAGGCCTGGGGAAATGCTCCTGGACCATGGGTTGCTTCCAGAAATTCAAGTCCTGGGATAGATACTGGCAGGGGGAGGGGGCAGAACCTCATAGGGACAGGTTCAGAGAGCTCCATGTTTTGTATAATTTTAAGAGTTGAAAAGCTCAGGGGAACATCTATGCACTTTTCACACATCCCACAAATACATACCACGTGCCTCGATGCAGAGCAAGATGATTTACACTGAGATGCAGAGAGATTAAGTGACTCGCCTCAGGCTTTGCAGTGACTTCAGTCCAGTTTGGGGCCAGAGTCCAGAGTCCTTTCAGTGGGTTTTTTGAGCTGGGATATAGAAGTCCAGAGGGCCAAGCCTCTTCTCCAAAGGCACACAGAAAGTAAGGGAAGACCAGGGAGTTTGCAGCCCCAGGCTTTGGCTTGGCTGTCCTCTAACTGTGTCTTCTCCTCAGGTATGAAGAGGAGCTGACCCTCAGGGCCACAGCTGAGAATGAGTTTGTGCTGCTGAAGAAGGTGAGCTGTTCTGTCCACAGGGGGCAGAATTAGATATTGGACACTGGAGATTCTGAAACTGGGCGTCCTGCCATGTTCCCATCAGTCCAACCATTGGTGGCAAGGCACCTGAGCCCCCTGGCCTATGACAGTGGCTGCTTTGGCTTCAGAAACCACATTGTTCCCCATGAAGCAACCCAAATTGTGCTGACCCAAGACTTCTTAGGAAGAAAGCCTCATGGTACTGCTGTGGGGCTTTTTATAAGCACCTGGATTATCTGAAACGTTCACTTTCAAATCTGTTTTGCTCTCGTGTGGGTATGGCCTCCTCCCATCATTCCAGATTGGGGGATTTTGGTGCTCAGCTTACTAATGATTTTTTAAATGTGACTGTCATTCAATTCCATTAAAGAGGATGCAAAAACAACACAGAGAAAAACTGCTCATGATTTCCTTTTTGTTTCAAAATGGCGAGTGAAAGTGTATATGCACACTCTTTAAGAAACGATTCGTTCACTGGGTGCTTTATTTGTAAGAGATGGTGGTGTAGAGAGAGGGCTGGGGACAAATCTGTCAACAGAGTGGCCTTGGTCTTTGGCAGGGGAGTCAGCTGTCTGGCGATGGGTGTTGCCTGGCCTGGGCTCTGTGACCTGTCACCTGTTTGTGTTGTGCTGGCAGCTGAGTCTGCCATTCTGGGCTGTAATGCCATGCTTGTTTTTTTTTTTTTTTTTTGCGGTACTGAAGATTGAACGCAGAGGCATTCTACCTCTAAGCTACACCCCCAGACCTATTTTTCATTCTTTATTTTTGAAACAGGGTCTCACTAAGTTGCCGAGGACCTCCCTAAGTAGCTGAGTGAGGCTGGCTACGAACTTGAGATCCTCCTGTCTCAGCCTCCCAAGTACTGGGATTACAAGTGTGCACCACCATGCCTAGCTTGCCATGCTTAGTTTTTGGCAGGGTCTTCAGTGCTGGAGGACCCTGACTCCTCTCCGTTTCCTCCCCCCAGGTAGTCCCACAACATTCATGCCAGTAGCAGATAACAAAGAGGGGCGCTGAAGGGGAGGATGAGTCCAGGTTAGAGCAGAAGCACTGGTTGGAAGGAAAGGCAGACTGAGGCAGACAGGGTCACCTCCTTGGAGAGTGCAGAGGCCCAGGAATGTGCCGCTTCCCACCCTCTCTTGTTCTTCTCCACCAGGACATAGACAGCGCCTACCTGCGCAAGGCGGACCTTCAGGCCAACGTGGAGCCACTGAGGGAGGAGTCCATCTTCCTGCGGTCCCTCTATGAGGAGGTAACATAGGAGGGAGGAGGGAGGGCAGGACCTGCTTGGGTGTGCCCTGTCCTCGTTCCTGGGATCTAGGGAAAGTTGCACATTCCTTACTCTCCTAGGGCCTGGACATCTTTTCTTCTGACCAGTGGGGACTTTCCTCTGGTTCAGGCCTCCTTTCAGATGGAAGTGTTTGACACCCTTCCTCAGGATAATGTGAAGGCTGTGGTTCATTTCCTGCCACTCAGCATGACAAGACGTGGCACTCTGACAATTATCAATTTGGGTAGTGTAAAAACCCAATTAGATAATCCAGGACTTTAACTCTGGCTGATATCTGGTGGATTCGAATCAGTCACATAGTAGAGTGACTCAGCTGATCCTCCTACACATCAATCTGCCCTTTCTGATCCAGGTGCTAGTGGAATTCTCCCTTAATCGCTGCCCTGGGTCATGACCCTCATTCCAGCCTTTTCCTCTGAAAGCTACACTTCTCTAACTTCCCAACTTGCTGGTAGTTTTCTAATTGCTTTTCTAAGGTTTCAGAGCCGGGTCTGTTTTTTGGTGACCACACCTGTATACGTGGGATCAGGATGGGGTTTGTTGCTGAGGGTGCTGGTTGTCTCCTACAGGAAATCTTCATCCTTCAGTCACAAATCTCTGAAACATCAGTGGTGGTGAAGATGGACAACAGCCGGGACCTCAACATGGGCGTGGTCGTGGCTGAGATCAAGGCTCAGTATGATGATATTGCCAGCCGCAGCCGGGCTGAGGCGGAGTCCTGGTACCAAACCAAGGTAAACTGGAGAGCTGGGCTGCCCCACTGAGCCAGGAGGATGGCCATGAACCTGGAGCTCCCTGGGGCATGCACTCATGCACTCCAGAGGGGCTGCAGCTGAGGTCCTGGCAGAGCAGGGCAAGGGGTTAGGACCAGCAGAACGTGGGCTGGCTGGTCAGACTCTGACATCCCACCACACCCCAGCCCCAGGCACTGTGTCAGCATGTTTGCTTTCTAACCCACAGTGCGAGGAGATGAAGGCCACAGTAACCCAGCAGGGAGAGAACCTCCGCAAAAGCAAGGATGAGCTCAACGAGCTGAACCGCATGATCCAGAGGCTGACGGTGGAGGTGGAGAACGCCAAGCAGCAGGTCCGTGCACTGGCATCCTGCGGGGGCACCTGCCGCTTCTGACCTGCTTCTGCTTTCCTTCCAGCCTCAGGGATGCTGCTGTCTTTGGAGAGGCTTATATTTTAACTGTCCCAGAAAACTCGCCCTTTATCAGACTTTCCAGTTCTTGTGGATCTGATAGATGTCAACTGGCATCTAATTGTTAATTTTTTATTTTCTGTTTCTCTGGTTAATCAGTGATATGAAATATTTCCTCATACACTTACTGGTCATTTGTATTTCCCCTTCTAAGGATGGCCTATTTGTACCAGCTGCCTGTTTTTCTTTTTCTCCTGGGATTCCTTTTTTTTTTTTTTTTTTCAACATTGCCTCACCAATCTGGATTGTAGTTCTTTGTTGGTTATACATGTTGCAATCAATTGATCTCTCAGTCTGTCACTTGTCTGTTTGCTTTGCTTCATGTCTTTTACAAAATAGAAATCAATGTGGATGTGGTCAAGTCTATCAGTTCTTCCTTTAGGGGATTATACTTAGAAAGTTTTGAGATAATAGAGTTATTCTTTCATATTTTTTCCTCTTCTAGATTTATAGCTTTATCTCTCACATTTAGGTCTTTAGTCCATTTGTACTTTATTCTTGTGTATATAGTGAAAAGTATTCTAATTTAATCTTTCTACATAGAGTAAGAAAATATATTATGTAATATATTCTCTCTCCTACCTCCAGCATAATGTTGAATTCACACACACACACACACACATACACACACACACACACACACACACACACACACACACACACACAACCTGGCTCGGTTTCCATTCTTTCCTTTAGATACAATTCAAGATATATCACAAATATCTTGTTACTAATACTAGCTGAGTTAATGAAATGTAGGAATGGGTTACTCTGTAGAAGTGAAATTAGAAAACATTGGAAGTTGTCCTCATTTAGATTCCAGTGTTCTGTCTTAGTGGGATGGAAGAGGAAAGGGAGTAGCTGGAAGCCAGGGTATTGGGAGTTGTTCTTTGGGCTCACTGGGCCAAAGAATGAGACCCAGCACTGTGGCCTCTGAAAATTTAGGTGTGGCACTACCTAATTGTGCAGCCTAGGACAAGCCACAGCCTTTCTTAGTCTCAATTTCTTCATCTGCATAATGGGAATAATAATACCTGTTTTAACAAGCCCACAGAGTAACTTTGAAGGTCAAATGAGATAATATCTGTGAAAATGCCTTGTAAACTAACAGCAGTATACAAACATATGTAATATCACTAATTATTATCTGTGCTATTCCAGTCTTAACATTTCTTCACTCTAATGGCTCCCTTGTAAAACTCAAGTGAGTTTTACAATGAAATGGTACTAAAATGAAGGGGAAAACTTCAAACATGATATTGTGTCTCTGCCTAGTGAATTTTAAATTTATTTACTTATTTTAAAAAGTATCAGCCGGGCATGGTGGCGCAGGCTTGTAATTCCAGTACTTGGAAGGCTGAGACCAGAGGATCTGGGTTCGCAGCCAGCCTCAGCTACTTAGTAAGGTACTCTGCAACTTAGTGAGACCCTGTTTCAAAATAAAGAATAAAAAATAGGACTGGGGGTATAGCTCGGAGGTAGAATGCCCCTGAGTTCAATCCCCAGTACTGAAAAAAAAAGTATCATGTTCAAAAGTTTATTTATTTATTTATTTATTTATTTATTTATTTATTTATTTATTTATAGAACTGGGGATTGAACTCAGGGGCGTTCTACTTCTGAGCTACTTCTACACCCCCAACCCTATTTTTTAATTTCTTATTTTGAAACAGGGTCTCACTAAGTTGCGGAGGACTTCACTAAGTAGCTGAGGCTGGCCACAAACTGGGATCCTTCTGTCTCAGTGAGGTTACAAGTGTGCACCACCATGCCCAGCTGTTTTATTTATTTAACAATTTTTATTGGTGCATTATAATTATACGTAATAGTGGTGTTCATTGTGACATATTTGTACATGCACATAACATAATTGGATTAATTTAATTCCCTAGTACCTCCCTTTCCTTCCCTGCCTCCCTCCCCCTGAGCCCTTCCTCTACTAAAGTTTGTCATTTTAAATGGAGGTGAAATAGGATGACCAAGGACATTGGAGACCCCAGGGACCCTATTGGCCATGTCTTTTTCAAATTCCTTCCCTCCTCTTCTCTGAAGCGCTGCAAACTCGAGTCCGCTGTGGCAGAGTCTGAGCAGCAGGGCGAGGCGGCCCTGAGCGATGCTCGCTGCAAGCTGGCTGAGCTGGAGGGCGCCCTGCAGAAGGCCAAGCAGGACATGGCCTGCCTGCTCAAGGAGTACCAGGAGGTGATGAACTCCAAGCTGGGCCTGGATGTGGAGATTGCCACTTACCGAAAATTGCTGGAGGGCGAGGAGAGCCGGTAAGGAGGGAGCTCTGGGGTCCCTTCACAACCCCACTCAGGGCTGGAACAGTGCCTCATGGGCAAAGACTGTTCAAACGGAGATCAGTTCAAACTGATCAGGGAGTTCAGCCATTTACCCATTTTACAGGCAGGGGAACAGATCCAGAAGTAGGGAAGGGGCTTGCCCAAGGCCACAGCCAGATGGTGGCTAAGCTAAAATGACATCAATCTGGTACAAAAGCAGAGGAACTTGGCTCTGATGGAACCCTCCCTCCTCTCCCCTGCAGGTTGTGTGAAGGCGTGGGCTCAGTCAACATCTGTAAGTTGGGTGTGAGTGGGCATGTCTCTTTTGGGTGGTAATAGTCTTAATATCAGGTTGCACCTAACTGGGAGCTGAGCCTTTGTATATGAGGCACTATTGGGTGAGGGAGACCAGGGCTGAAGTCTCTGGGAAATGGACAAACTAATGGATTGAAATATTTGACTCCTGCATGGATCCATTTGGAACAACCATGAAGCCTAAGTCAATGCACGTGGCAAATTCTGACCCCCCAAATGCTTCTGCAAAATAACCTCAGCTTTTCCATGACACACAGAATATTTCTCTCATGGCCCCATGTTTTCATATGAAGAAATGCTAGGTGATATTCTGATCATCTGAGGCCTCTGCCGGCAGCTTGATCTTTAGGATTTCACTGTATACACAGCTTCTAGGCCAGATGTCTATCTCTGACCATCAATTCCCCTCACCTTTCTAGCAATCATATTTCTCAATGATTCCTCTAGTGTGATCTATTGATTTTTGCTCAAATGTTGCATGAACACATCTTAACACTAGGTTCCAAGTAAAATGAGGCATCCAATTTGCAACCACATTTCTTCAAGAAGCAGATGGCAACGGGCTTAGGTTTGCTGTGTGTGTGTGTGTGTGTGTGTGTGTGTGTGTGTGCACGCGCGCGCGCGCACGCTACTGAGGATTGAACCCAGGGGCATTCTATCTCTGAGATACACCCTCAGACCTATGTATGTATGTATGTATGTATGTATGTATGTATGTATGTATATATGTATGTATTTTTGGAAACAGGGTCTTACTAGGTTGCTTAGGTCTCACTATGTTGCTGAGGCTATCCTCAAACCTGAATTCCTTCTGTTTCAACCTCCCAAATATTAGGATTTATAGGTGTGTGCCACCATGCCTGGCCTTGTCTGCAGTTTTGTTTTATTTTATTTTTTGTGGTACTAGGGATTGAATCTGGGACATTTTACCTCTGAGCTACCCCCTCCCCCAGCCCTATTTTATTTTTATTTTGAAGCAGGGTCTCACTAGGCTGATAAATCTCACTACTTCCTAGGCTGTCCTTGAATCTGCGATCTTCCTGTCTTAGCCTCCCAAGTACTGGGATTACAATCATGTGCCATCATACCTGGCTTGCTGTGGTTTTAAAAGACTCATATTGCTGGTATCTCAGAATATAAGTGGAATTAATCATTGATTATAAAAGATCAAGGGTCATACCACGTCTGGGATGGAAGAGACTTCTGACTTGGTATCTTTGTCCACAGGTGTGAGCCGTTCCCAGGGCGGCGTGGTCTGCGGGGACCTAAGTTCCACTGTGTCTCGTGGCCCAGGGGGCGTGACTGTCAGCAGTGCCCTGTGCTCCCCCTCTGTAGTGGGGCCCTGCTTCAGTGCACGATCAGTACGGTTTGCATAGACAGGCTGGGACTCTGGGGGGTTGAGTCCGCTGGGGGCAGCAGTAGGATGGGAAAGGGAAATCTTTTCTCTATGACCCAAATGTTAGTTTAGTAATTTCCCCTTTCAGGGGACTTAGAAGTCACTCCAGTTTCCTTCTTATTGGAGTTATGATTTACTCTTGGGGTGTAAACCCTGGGTGTGCAGAGAGCTAGGTAGAGGGCTGTGCAGCGTGGGGGAGTACCTCTGTGCTCTACCCTCAGATGAGAGGGGCTGCAGATGCCACCTCAGCACTGAGGGGACTGTGGGGGCAGTGGGGCCAGGGCTGCAGGGAAGCCCTTCACTTGACTGAGAGATTGGATCCAGGCCCCAGTTATTTATATGTCAGAACTGAAAAAGATTGGCTGCGGCTAATCAGCTGAGTTTATACTATTGGTTGCTTCAAACTGTATTTGCATGCATCATTCCCATAGGATGCCTTCTTTTCTTTTGATGCCCTTGATTAAATGTGGATGGCAAAATGCTGTCTCCTTCTGATTGAGTGAGTGCCTGCCTCTTTCATTATTTTCCTCACCTGCCCAGAGTTCTGATTTGTTTTGGTGCTTGTCAGGGTGTGGTCCCTGCATGATGACCCACATCAGGATCCCTTTGGGGTACTTATTAAATATGCAGATCCTGGACTCTATCTAAAACACGAATTAACAACTTTAGGGATTAGCCTACGACTTGATCTGAGAGATTGGATCTGTATTTTAGTAAGCTCCCAGAAGATTTCTGTATTAACTAAAATGTGAGGACCACTGGCTCACATGGGCAGATGGAAGAGGAAGGTCAGATAATCATGGCTGTGGAGGTGACTTTTTCCAGTTCTCACAGAGGGATGAGTTAGCTCCTTTGCCTTCCTCCTTTAACTCTGCTGGAAGGTCAGAGCCACCGCCTGGGCCACACACTAGGGTGGGGTGGGGGCAAAGGCTAAAAAGGGGGAGCACTTACTAATGATCTGGCACATTGTGTACACATTTCATTCATTTCTCACAGTAATAGTGTTGTCATTCCATTTTATAGACAAGGAAATTAAGCCTCAAAGAAGTGACTTGACTAAGTCACACAGCTGGTCCAGAATCCAGACTCATCTAGGGAATGCTAATGTTCAGATGTCTTTCCACTCCATTCCCTAATTGTTCCTGCAAACTCAATGTTCTAGCTCATCATGTATTGCTGGACAAAGAGATCTACCTGGTCCTACTTTACTAGCTACGGACATGTTAGTGATGAGAGATCAAGGTGACATGGAGAACCTCCCGTCAGCAATTGTAGACGCATTTCCCCATAGCCTCTGCTCTGCAAGAATCTTGGATGGATCTTGTGATGTGGCAGTTAAGACAGGTCTCTGTGGGGAGATAATGTCCTCTGGTTGGAGGGCATTTCAGAAATTTAGGGTGAACTCTCCCTCTGGCCCATTTCTGAACTGACGGTCAGCAGAAGTCTCACATAGGAGAGCCTGCTCAGAGTCTCCTATGGCCTCGGGTGTCCCTGGATATGGAGAGAAGGTTCCTTAGGGAAAGCTTTCTTTCCCTTCTTGTACAGAAAAAACTCTACTTCTCCCATGTTATTTTATTTGGAACCTGTTTAGAAAAAAAAATTTTTTTAAAAAGCCCTGACTGGCCGGGCGTGGTGGCGCACGCTTGTAATCCCAGCATTCGGGAGGCTGAAACCGGAGGATCCGGGTTCGCGGCCAGCCTCAGCTACCTAGTGAGGCACTCCACAACTTAGTGAGACTCGGTTTCAAAATAGAGAATAAAAAAAAATAGGGCTGGGGGTGTAGCTCGGAGGTAGAATGCCCCTGAGTTCAATCCCCGGTACCGCAAAAAAAAAAAAAAAAAAAAAAAAAAAAAAAAAAAAAAAAAAAAAAAAAAAAAAAAA
>PVLC010001866.1:33297-85194 GCA_004027655.1 Graphiurus murinus | reverse complement strand
GTCACCTTATAATATCCACGTTCTCAGAGAGCATCAGAGTGTGAACAATCTAGATAGGAGGTAATTCCCAGATGGTCATTTCCATGTCCATGTGAAAGACACTTTGTAATTGTTTTGAGAATGTGTTTCACTTGTGTTCCTCACTGTGGTTGGCCAAGGTAAGAATATAAAGGTGTATTTCCTGAGATCTCAAAGTTTGAAGCAGAGAACAGTAAAAGAACCTGGGGCCAGGAGAAGGAGCCATCATGGGGGTATTTGTGAAGATAGTCAGAAGCAGAGGGGTTTGAGACTTAGTGGGAGAGTGTTAGTGGCTTTAGAAGGAAAAGGAAAAGATGACCAACCCCACGTTTATCTGTTGTTTTGGAAGGGGTATGATCCATACACTCAAATCCTTTAGAAGCTTTGTGTTTGGGGAGAACACTGAATATTTAAATGTGAACAGACTACAGACAAAGGTCTGATTTTCTCTGGCGAAGATGTTAGCTTGGTTTCTGATGTTTCAAAGGAAAAGAAAGCCTAGGAAAGATGTTGGAATCACTCCCACAGACCCCTTTATTGTTTGGACTGCTTTCTCTTCCTGCTTTTCCTTAATCTCTCAATTTCAGATCATTTGACTTCCTAATAAAACTTCAATTCTTAGTTACTTGGACCATTCCTGTTGTCTTCCTTAGGGAATAGAGTTTTTATCAGGAGAGAGCTGCAGGAGCCCAGAGTCCTTTGAACCAGAAGAGCTTGCTCTGGATCTTTGCTATTGCATGCACAGGGCCTGGGATAGAGGTTTATGTCCTCATAAGCCAGAGGCACCCTTGGGTGGCTGAAATGGTTGAATGGTCTTTGTATACTAAGCATGGAAACACATTAAAAGCTTATTGAAACCTCCCAGATCCTGACTGTTTGACTTTTCAGTGCATGGGTTCATATTTTGGGGTATCATATTTGGCATTTTGGTTTTCTTGGCCCAGATCCATGGTGACATCAAGTTTCTTTCTCCAAGCATGAACTTCCTCCAGAATTCCAGACCCATTGGACATGACAAGGCTGGAAAGGGCTCACCTCTCTCATCTCACAGTCCCCCAAACTGATGCCCAAATCATGGTGGCTATTTCTTGCTCACGATCTGAGACCTGGCTGTCTTGCAGAATTGAGCTCAAATCTCCATTTCCTGACTTTTTAGACCTTGAGATTAAACCTTTCCTGTGGAGGAATGACATGCCCTAAATTGAATATTGGCCTACTGTTATTTATAAGCATGCTTGCAGGGTCCAGAGAACCAGGAGAGAGGAGGGGGGCAGCAAGAGACTTAGGAGGCCTGCCTGGGTTGTCCTGCAGACTCCACTGGAGCAGCAGCCTGAGTGCTTAGAGGCAGCAGGCAGACTCCAGTGAGGTCACAACCCTATGGGTCCGAAGTAAGGATCTGGCAGGAGGCACAGGGCCTTAACATCTCCCAGGGAAAGAGGCTGGGGCGGGGAGGAGGCTGGGGCAGCAGAGGGGCTGTGGGCAGACATCTGCCTGTCTCCAGCAACAGCTCATTTGTTTCTCCCACGGACAAATGGAGCAGAGTCTAGGAGGGCTGGATGTCTATAGCTCCTGCTTCCCAGATGTCTGAGTTCATTCAGCACAACCCAGGCCTGGTGTGTCCTGGAGCCCCGTGCTGGGACCTAGCAGAGGCTCAGAGCCAGAAGTAGACTCGTCCTGCCCCCAAGAAACTTCCGACCTGATCCAGGCTCTAGACATCCCTGGCCTGGAGCCACAGAGACAGAACCAGAGACCCTCAGGGTTCTGGATTCTGTGGGGTGGGGTGGGGGGATGTGTGATGGGGATAGGGCTGGCAGGTAGGGAGAGCAGAAGAGAGCACTGAGCACAGGCCAATGGGAAGGAGGGGTGTGGACTGGGCCAGGTGTCCACATGGGATGGGAGAGGAAGTGGCCCTGGGTCATCAGCAGGTGGGCTTGTGTCACTGGGCTGGAGTCCAGGCCAGAAGGATCTGCACCCGGTGGAAGGATTAGACAGGACTGAGGCGTAGGTGGAGAAAGAACAAGGTGATGAAGGGAGTGACCCTGGCATAAGAAGCCCAGGCTCATGCTGGGAAGTGATTTGAGTCATGTGGGAGGGGGTGAGACATGGATTTGGGGTGGGGTTCTGGCTGCTGAGCTGTGAGGGAGAGGGAGAGGTTTTGGGGAGAGCTGGAGCTGTGGTCCAGGCTGTGGGGACTGAGGAGAACCAAGTGGAATCAGGCTGTGGAAGCAGACAGGAAGAGGTGGCGCCATGGGGTGTGACTGGGGAACACTACCTGGGCCTGGACCAGGACTGGTTGGCTGGTGGTGGGACAGGAAGGGAGCAAAGACTCTGAGGTTCACAAGATCACATACCCTTGCACTGCAGCAGCATTTATTGAAACACAGATTGAGACAACCCAGAAGGCAAGGCACCACAGAAAGTCATGACCAGAGGGGGACCCAGGAAGTGGCCTGACCTTCTCCAGCCCACCAGCTCTGCACTGGACAGTCCCCTCCTGCACCCCACAGGGGGAGACCTGGAGCAACTGTGGAGTCTTTGAAATGTATAAAGGTGCACTGAATAGCAAGACCTGTCTAAAGTCCCCTAGCCAGGGGGTTGTAGGCAAAAGTATTCCCATAATAGGCCTCTCTGCTGAGAGGTCGCTTAAGGAGTCCAGCTGGGGCAGGTTAACCCAGAAGAACACAGAGAGACAAGCAAAACACAGCCAAGAATAAATAGGCAGGTGCTTGCCAAGGCCCACCTGCCCAGTGGGAGCTGGAAGCTGCCCAAGAGGACCTCTCTCTCTCATTCTTGGGTTGCGGGAGGTTTGGCTGAGTGGTTAGGATCATGCCTTGACCCAGGGGAAGGTTCCATGCTTTCCGGCCACCTTGGGTGACTGGTAGTGTCCCAGAGAGTTGTTGAATAATACACACTGGCCACAGGTATTTGGAGCCATGTTGGAGGTATGTGAAGGGCTGGGAATGACCCTCTAACTGAAGCCAAGAGGAGAACTAGGAAACAACTCCCTAAAACGTGAAGGTGTAAGGCAGCCCGCGACTTTTTCCCTCTCTAGGAACATCTGGAAGATTCTGGAAGCAAGCACTCATTTTCCATTCACACACCACTCAGTCTTGGGGCCGGCACAGGTGGGGCAGGTGGCCGGGCAGGAGGCCCCCACACTACGCAAAGCGCACCGACCGGCTGCTCCCGCAGCTGAAGCTGGAGGAGCGGGGCTGGCAAGGGCTGCAGGAGTCAGGGGCCATCACTGTGATGCTGCCCCCCGTGGCTGAGGGGCCAGAGGCGATCTGGCGCCCTGGAGTGGTGCTGTAAGTGAGGCCCCCACAGGTGACTCCTCCGCGGGAGCTGCTGACACCTGCAGGAGAAGGAGACACAGAGGGGTGAGGGGCTTGTGGTTATCTAGCCCACTCAATGACAAGCACCAGAGGAAATCTCAAAGCAGTGGCTGCCTCCCCCTCAAGGGGCTCAACGGTCAACAATGCAAACAGGTTCCTGTCAGCCTCACCACCCACCAGGAAGGAACAGGACTGGGGGCCCCTTCACAACCTACACTCATTGTGGCCACCCACAGAGGGCGCTCCACTCTGCTTCCTCTAACTTCCTTAGTGGTCTTCAGTAAGTAACCAAGGGAAGAGAGTAGGCCCACCCTCCCACCCTCAGCTGGGGGATATTTGAGGTTCACTGGGTTAGGCCAATGGGTTTAGCTTTGCCCATCAAAACCATTTTTATAAGGGTATTTCAAGCAGATACTTACAGACATTCACAGAGCCCACACCCTCGCACAGCCTAGGAGGAAAGAAAACTCCATTAGTTCCTGGCACAGAGCTGGAGTCGCTGAGACAGAAAGTTGCTGGGGGATAGAGAGGGTCATTTTGTGTCCTGGGCATAGAATCTACCGCCTGAGAGGTAAGGAAGGGCTCCCCTCAACTGCATTAAGTGGTTACTTTCTTTAATGGTTCTTCCTTCATGAAGAGCAGTCCTTCTGATTTTTCGCAGTGGTGGGAGAGTTGTGACCTCCTTATACTGCCTCCGTTCTGAGCTCCCTGGGCCAACCCTGGATACTGCCAGTGGAGCTCAGAGCAAATAGAGTGGAGTCAAGTGCTCAGGTGGGGCAGGTGTTTAGTGTGTGGGAAAGGGCTTTGGGGAGGACACAGAGCTACATGCATGTGGAGTCTGCCGTCATTATGGTACACAAGCCCACATGGCAGGCCACACTACAGCCTAAGAGGAAGCTTTGCAACAAGAATGGGTTTTAGAGGCACAGGACTTGGGTTAGGCCCAGCTCTTCTGCTTAGCAACTGTATAGCCATGGAAAAGGCACTGGATGCTGAGCCTATTTCTTTATCTTTGGGTGGGAAAAAATTACACCTCACTGGCTTGTGAGGACTGTAAAATGAGCACTCAGCATAGAATAAGCATCTGGAAGTTACTATCATGATCGAAGCCTGACCTCTACTAGTATGGTCAGAGTTAAAGGTCACGCTTGGGCCCAAGATAGTTCGCTATGGGAGGACCAGGGCCTCCACCTTCTCCCATCCAAGTACTGACCAGGCCCAACCTGGCTTACCCTCGAGGACTGGGCACATTCAGGGCAGCATGGCTGTAGACTGGGCCTCCCCTTCTGACCCCAAAGAAGTCTTCCTTAGCCTCACCTGTGCTCCTCACCCTCCAGCAGGCGCCTGTAGGTGGCGATCTCGATGTCCAGGCCCAGCTTGGAGTTCATCACCTCCTGGTACTCCTTGAGCAGGCAGGCCATGTCCTGCTTGGCCTTCTGCAGGGCGCCCTCCAGCTCAGCCAGCTTGCAGCGAGCATCACTCAGGGCCGCCTCGCCCTGCTGCTCAGCCTCGGCCACGGCGGCCTCCAGCTTGGCACGCTATGGGGGTGCAGATGTGAAGACAAAGATGAGAGAAGGCACAGCTTGGCTTCAACAACAGCAGAGTTGGGGCAGGGAGAGGAGAGTCCTGGAGAAAATGCCAGGGCCAGGTGGTTAAGAAGACTGTGAACCCGAGGGAGGAGAGGTGCCCTTTTCACCCTCTCTCCTTCACAGGTGCATGGCAGCCAAGGAAGAAGCTAGACCCCTCTTTTGGGAGTCAGTGATGTGGCTCATCCCAACCCAGGGGCTGTGTGATATGGGGGAGCCCCTGTCCTGTCTCTGGGCCCCTGCTTCTTCTAATCAGGCACACCAGGAGGCCTGATTAGAGCCAGGCCTTTGTCCTGTTGGGGGCAAAGGGCCTGGTGCTGCAGCTGGCCTGTGCTGGATGTTTAAGTTCTCCCTGTAACCTACCTGGCACTTGGCGTTCTCAATCTCAGCCGTCAGCCTCTGGATGATGCGGTTCAGTTCGTTGATCTCCTCCTTGGAGCGGCGCAGGGTCTCCCCATGCCGGATCACCGTGGCCTTCATCTCCTCACACTGGGGGAGGCAGAGAGGCTCAGGAGGCTCAGGATGGGCCATCCCACCCCTTCAGGGCACCACTGATGGCTGTGCAGGTGTGCAGTGCTCAGCTTCTGTGACCACACCTGGCAGCCCTGCCCTGCCACCCAACCAGACAGCTGCTGACCCTTCTCTTACCATCCTTAGGGTAAAAGACGCCTTTTCTAATGGATACCTCACCACCACTCCTACTACCATGTGGAGGAGGCAGGTGTCCTGAGCCGCTCACCTTGGTGCGGTACCAGGACTCAGCCTCAGCCCGACTGCGGCTGGCAACGTCATCATACTGAGCCTTGATTTCAGCAACGACACAGTCCATGTTCAAGTCCCTGCTGTTGTCCATCTTGACGATGACCGAGGTGTCTGAGATGTGGGCTTGGAGAACCCGGATCTCCTGTGGGGCAGACAGCCAGTGCATTTGGATCTGGTACCTGACATGGGCCCTGTCTCCATCCTTGGGGACAGTCCTCACTCTTGTTGTGTGTGTGTAGGGGCTGGTCAGGAATGTCACATGCCTCCTGTCCTCTGCCTTCATTAGCACACAGGCACTGTATAAGACAGCAGAGCTAGAAGGGGCCCCGACATCATATGGAGCAGCCTCTGACTTAACAAATGGGAAAACTGAGGCCCAGAGTGTAAAAAAGACCCAGTGCCACCCAGATCCGCCCCCTCCGTCCATCTGTAGACCCTCATTCCACAGACTAGCCCATAGGCATGCACATGGCACACACTGGGGTGCTCACAGACCCAGAGAAGCCAAGCACGCGTACACTCCCTCATTCCCACTCATGTGGAGCCGCACAGCACGCCCGGGCAGCCTCCCCTCCACCAGGCCTGGCTGGCTGGCAGGCAGGTGCTGCTCACCTCTTCGTAGAGGCGCTTCAGGAAGCTGGACTCCTCCACCAGGGCCTCCACGTTGGCCTCCAGGTCTGATTTCCGCAGGTAGGCGCAGTCTACATCCTGGCATTGGACAAAGAGGAGGGGCGTGCATGTGGGAGGGGCCAGCGTGGTGACTGCGCCCTTGCCAGAGGTCGTACAGTTGCGTCCCCGCCCTCCCGGCGTGGCATCCAGCCCCCTCACCTTCTTTAGAACCACGAACTCGTTTTCTGCCGTGGCTCTCAGAGCCACTTCCTCTTCATACCTGGGTGTGGGAGAGAGAAGGGCCAGGGCTGAGAGTTCGGATGGACCTTAATCTCATCCCAGCTCTCGGCCATGTTCTTCCAGGGGAGGGAAGGGCTGAACTTCAGGCGTTACCTTGTTTTCTCTGCAATCTATTCCTGCATCACTCCTGCGCTAGCCCTGGCTTCACTCCCTCCACCCAAGTCCTTCTGGATGGGGTCAGGAATGCACATTCCACCCCCGCCCCCAGTCTAACATATCTGTGCGTCCTAGATCCAAAGAGTGCTCGTGGCAGGAAGAGCACAGAGCTCACATCAGAAAGGTAACAGAGGGTGGGCAGCAGAGTCAGATGTGGGACTCCACTGGGCCTCCATTGTTCACTTCTCTGGAAACTGCTCCAAGACTCACAGGGCCTCCGAGGGGTGAGGGGGAGCCCAGGAATCTGAGGAAACCTAGGTCCCACTGGACAGCCCCTCTGGGTCCCGGGAAGTCCTGTTAAAGGAATCTTAAACCCTGCACACAAGGGTTGTGTGCAGAACCTTCCAGCCATCCCTCTGACGTGTGCACTTACTTCTTCTTGTAGCCCTCCAGCACCTCCTGCACGTGGTTGAGCTCGGAGGCTAGCCTCCCGCTGTCGGCCTCCACGCACTCGGCCTCCCGCCTCAGCGTCTCAATGTAGCCACTAAACAACGGCTCCAGGTTGCTCTCACAGCAGCGTTGGTTCTGGTAGAACTGCCACTTGGTCTCCAGCAGCTTGTTCTGCTGCTCCAGGAAGCGCACCTGCCATTGGGGGTGGAGGAGAGAGACTCAGGGGGGAGCTTGGAGAGGTGCCTCAGAGACCTTTCCCCTTGGATACTGGCTGAATGGTGCTGAGCCATGGCATTGGATATTTGGGGCTCAAGGGGCCCCATTTCCAGTTCCCCAGGGAGGAAATTGACCCAGGCTGGGCTCAAAGCCAAAGGTCTGGTTCAAGTTCCAGTTCTGCTGCTTTAAGTGGGCAAGTGGTTTCACTTCTCGGTACTAGGCTTTCATTACTAAAGTGGAGATCATAGTGACCCAAGTGTGAGGCTGGAGCCAGTTAATACATGTAAGTGCTTAGAACAGTCCCTGACTTGTAGTAGGTGCTCAGTCAATCTAACTGTTATAATTACTGGTCTTCATTTATTCACTTATCCAATAAACACTTACTGAATATTCACCATGTTGTGCTGAGACTGAATATGTACATATGTCTCTGTCTCCATGTCATCTATCTATGAATTGGTTTTTGTGGTACTGGAGACTGAACCCAGAGGCATTCTACCTTCATCCTTCATTCTACCTTCATCCCCAGCTCAATTTTATTTTTTATTTGGAAACAGTCTTGCTAGGACTCTGAGAGCCTCACTCCTTGCTGAAGCTGTCATCGAACCTGTGATCCTTCTGTCTCAGCCTCCCAAGTACTGGGATTACAGGTGTGCGCCACCATGCTTGACTTATAAATGTTATTTAATCATCACAATCCTGTGGGGAGTAGATATTGCCTCTCCCATACTGCCGACGGGGAAACAGCCCCTCAAGGTGTGGAATGACCACCACAGTATGTCTGAAGAGCATATCTAAAAGCTCTCAGCTCCACTTGGTGATTTGAAAAATTGACTCAGGCCATTTTGAGGATTATCTAAAATCACTGAAGAAAAAGTGACAACAGAAAGTTCACCTCCTTGCCCCTAACCTTGATCCCAGACCCCAAACATGATTCTTCTCCTGGGTTAGCAGTTGGCTCCAGTCCTCCCTCCCCATGCCTCCTTGGTAGGCACCTCCCAGCTGTTTTCCACACTGGGGCTGCATTGGTGCCGGCCAGGCTACCTCCCTGTCTACATTCGAGCCCTCTATCCGTGGAGAGACCGCCAAACCTGGGTCGGTTAACAGTCAAACCTCCTCAGGCACTGCTGTCTTGGAAAGTAACAGCTAATGTTTATCGAGCACTTACTATTTGCCAGCACTTTTCACGCATTAGTTCCCACAGCCAGCTGAGGAGACAGGCCCCCGTTACCCAGGCGCGTAACCTGCCCGGGCGCTCACACTGCTGACACGAGCAGGAACTTCCATGCTGCCTGCGCTATGAGCCTCGGCAACTTTTATTCTCATTATCTCCCCTCTTCCCACACCCAGTGCCCAGTCTGTTTGCTAGGGACACCTCTGAGACCGCGAGGTTGTCTTGGCTGCAGAAGCACACACATACTTAGGACCACGGGCCAGTTTCCAGACCATGCGTGGACCTCAACACACTGCTGGAATTAAACGGATCCTGCCACCTGTATCTGTCTGCACATCTTTCCTTCTGTGTCTCAAACCCAGCAGCCTGTCTCCCCAACAGAGTGGGATGTTCTGGAGGCAGGCAGGCTGAGGTCTTCTCTGGACTGTGACAGGCCTCACTGACCTTGTCGATGAAGGCCGCAAACTTGCTGTTGAGGCACTTGATCTGCTCCTTCTCCTCATGCTTCACGCACTGCGCGTTGGGGTCAATCTCCAGGTTGAGGGGCGCCAGCAGGCTCTCGTTGACCGACACGGTGGTGATGCAAGGTGGGCTGGGCCCGCACACGCCGCCGGAGCGGTAGCCGAAGCTGCGTCCACAGGAGCCGGAGCGGAAGCCCCCAACAGCCATGCGGGGCCCACAGGAGCCCGGGTTACAGAGGCTGCGGCTGCTGAAACCCGTCAGCCCCCGGTAGCAGGATACCCCTCGGTAGGGGACAGCGCTGATGCAGCAGCGGTTGCCAGTTTTGGGGGCCACGGCGGAGCAGGAGCTGAAGTTCCTGGTGACCCCACATCCTGAGTTGATCCTGTAGGAGCGGCAGGACATCGTGCGGTCTGAGCAGAGTCTGAGTGAGCGGCTTCGGAGTTTGGAGGTCAGTGCGGGCTGTGGAGTGAGAGGTTAGGATCCTTCTGGTCTCTCTGATCCTCCCTGGTCCTTTTATTGGTGGGGAGAGCTGGAGTTGGCTGCATAAAAGGAGTGAAAAGTCATTTTATGTTGTTTATTGGCTTGGGGAGTTTGCCAGCAACTCCCCAAGGACTCATCTTAAAGGTGAGCTCAGCAGCGACTCGGGCTCCGTAAAAGTATTGAAGATGTTATTAGGACACTGCGTTTGCACTTTTCATCTTCAAAGCTTGTTTGCACACATTAAGTAATTAATTTTCTCGCAGTCTCTCTGTGAGATGGCCCCAACCCACACTCAGAGATGGATTTGAACTCCACAACAGTCTGGGGCTGGCTGGGTGTGGGATGTAGGCAGGGGGAGCTCTGGGGTCGCAGGTTGGGGGAGCCCTGGGAGGTCAGTGCTTCTGTCCACCTGGCTGCCCGTAGCACACACTCTGGAGTAAGTCACCGTCTCTGAAGCTGGTTGGTCAGGTGCATTCACAGGCACCCGCATGCACCAGGCTGCATTGCCGAGAAAGTGGCTCAGGACCAAAGGGGCCGTTTGGACCACGCTCCCTCTGGGATGGAGGCTGGGGTGGATGGTCCTTTGGAACCTTCTGGATTCCAGCCCAGAGAGTTCTATTTCAGAGTGCTTATTTCTCACCAAGCAAAAGTGCAAACCACTGGACTCTCAGTGGCCACAATAATGACCACTTGTGGATAATGGGGAGACTCCCCTTCAGTCACTTTCTTCCATGTGGCCAAATGGGTTGGAGAGCCTGATCTTGGAATTACCTGGTGGCCATAAACTTGTCGTGGGCGCCTTCCCTTTTATTCTTTAAGAAGAAACGGGCCCTGTGAGTCCCTCTTCTTTCCAAGACCACCAGCCCGAGGAGGAGCTCATTCTGTGCACCAGTCCAAGTTGTCACTCTAGAGGAATATGCAGAGAAGAGATGGGCATGGGACTGGGGCTCACACTTGTCTGAGGATGTTATGATTTCTGGCTCCTGGGGGCTCTGGGAACCCTGGCCTTCTGATGTCTCTGCTTCTCTGTGTCCTTGGGGCCACTTGTTAGGATAATGATAGCTAGCCTTTCCATGTTTATTGATCTCTCTGCCCCCTAGGGAGGCTAGCCAGACACCTGAGGTGTCAAAAACTTAGGGAAGAAGAGCTGATGGGCTTCCTCGGTAGGGAGGGTAACTCCTCCTCCAGGAAGCCTTCCAGAACCAAATGCTGCCCCCATCACTCCCTCAAGTGCTCTGGAAGGTGTCCTGCATTCTGTCCTGGGTCTATCCTCATCTCCATGACCAGCTGACTTCAGCTCCTCTTCTAGGATTGGGCTGATTGGGTTCTAGCCCACACCCCACACTCCACACCCCACACCCCACACCTGTTCCTCGGGGAAGGCAGCGAGGCCGTGGGCAGCTGGTGGAGGACAAGCAGGTGGTCTCATCAGCTGGCCCGATACAATATGCTTTCACCCGTGTGGAAGCTGCTGAGCTTAGCAACCTGGGAACTGAAACCAAAGTGGGAAGGCCTGATTCAAGTGCCAACTTGCATCCTTCCTAGCTCTGTGGCTTTGGAGCAGTTCTTAACCTCTCGGAGCCTCTGCTTCTTTGACAGTAAAGTGGGATTCATCCGTACCTTCCATGGTTGTTGGGAGGGGTAAGTGAATAATACATGAGAATGTGCTTTGGGAACCATAAAACTCCATATAAGGAAAGGGACCATTGTTCCGGTTGGAAGCTTCCCCTCCACCCCCTCACCCGGCAGAGTGGGTCTGCTACCGGCCCCGCCCGTGGTTTTCACCTCCTCTGCACATTTATGAGGACTTCTTTACCCTTTCAAGGCTGTGTGTAATGTTTTCTTTAGCCTGATTTCACTCCTATAAAATTTTGGGGTGGATTCTGGGGGCAGAGAGAGAAGGCTACATTGGGGGGCACAGGGGATGATCCCCAGTCCTCACTCTGGGCAGCAGTGCTTCGGACAGTGAGTTCACTTGACCAATGGTTTGCAGACCTGGAGCTCGTGTGCTGAGGGCGAGAGGGATTGGGGAGACAGGCGGGGCTGGAATGGGAGGGAGGGGAACCTTCAAAGCCCAGAGCCCCAATTCCTAGAAGCCTCTACTCTCCTCCAGTTTGCTGAAGATGATGGAGTCAGACCCACTGCTCTCTCCTTGGGGGCAGCAGAAAGGGGAGGCTTTGGATAGAGGCTCTGTGTCAGCTCCCCCCAATATGCCTCTCTATCTCTCTCTCTCTCTCTCTCTCTCTCTCTCTCTCTCTCTCTCTCTCTCACACACACACACACACACACACACACACACACACACACACACATACACACACACACTCTTCCCCTCCTGGAACTAGACCCAGTCACTGAGCATGGGGAAGGGGAACCAGGGGGTTCAGGAGACCTGGGGGAAGCCCTGCTGTTGTCAGGGCTAAGGCACATGTCCAGGAGCAGCAGGCCTGCTCGGAGCAAGGATGCGCGCAGCCACAGCGTGTGTGAGGTGTGAGGACTGGCCAGCCTGGCTCCGGGTGTGCTCCAGAGGGAGCCTGGTGAAGCTTGCCTCGCTGTAGCCTCAGTGCTGAGCCCAGAGCTGGTGGGTTGCCTGGGACGGCTGTCCAGATGGAGCTCTGGGTGGGAGGGCTGGGCTGAGGCAAAGGGGACAGTGTGGCTCACTCCCTGGCTGGTCCCTGGTGGCCAGGAGCAAGTGGGAAATCACAGGCAGGTAGTCTGGAACCGTTGTCCTGGAGGGACCTGGGTCTTTGCTGTATGGTTCCTCTCCTGGGAGGGTTAGGGAACCTGTAGCCCCTGCCTCTGTCTACGTATCACCCAGACACTCTGCTAGGGGACCCACCCAGCCCCTGTCCCGAGGGCCAGGATCTTTTAGGGGCTGGGGTGGGTCTGACTTCCTCTCACTGGTCCTGTTCTCATTCACTGTGCCCCCCGCCACCTCGGCTAACTCCCTGTGCAGCACCCCTCTCCCCTCTCTCTACCTCTCAGCCTCCTCCCAGTCACACCTTTGCCTGGAATGTCCCCGAACAGCTGCCTCTTCCAGGAAGCCTATGAACCAGTCAGAGGGAGGCTGGGACTTCTCCTCCTCGTGTCTCATAAAACATTCTCTCTGGGGGTTCCTGCGTAATTCCAACCGTCCCCTTCACACACTCTTGAATGGAAGCTATCACTCATCATCCCTTTGATCCTGTCCCCCGATGGCCCCACAACTTTTGAGGCCCTACCCAGTGTCTATGGAGTCCATGACCCTCCTGTAATTTAAAGCACTCCCAAGAGGCTGCTTCTCCCAGGAAGCCTTCAAAAGCTGAGAGAGAGAGAGAGAGAGAGAGAGAGAGAGAGAGAGAGAGAGAGAGAGAGAGAGAGAGAGAGATATCGATCTGTAACTTGGGAGCCCCTGGAAACTTCTAAGACCCCTCTAAAACTGCCCCACCCCATTCATGTAGCACACTCTGGAGGGTCCCAGAGGCCTGGGCTCACACCTGGGCAGCACTCATGGCTGGTCCGTCTTCCCCTTCATTTTATCTAAGCTGGGATGCTTCCCCACCCCAGGGGCTCACTACCTGGCATCCCTTCTGCTCTTTTGTCTCTGCTCAACCTGCCCCCTTTCTGCTTCCAGGAAGACCTCCTGGATTTGTGAAAGGGTAAGAGAGCACTCACTGATACCTTCCTGGCCCTGCCCCACCTGTCTTGTATTTGTATCTGCATTGACTTTTAACATCCTTGCTGGCTGGCTGGATCTCCTGAGTCGACCCTGATGGACTCCCACGGACAGTGCCTGTCCCATGCAGGGTGTTGGTGGCAGCTCCCACAGCCAGTTCATATTGTACATGGCACTTTAGCTCTGCGGGCCACACTTTCATTATATATGCAAATCTATGTCACTTGCCAGCGGAGGGACACGACTCTTGAAGGGACTTTTTAGACCTTTATGTGGCTTTTAGAGACTCGGGCATGATTCAGAGACCCCATGTTGGAGGAATGAGGGTTGGAGCTGGATGAACGACTGTCCCCTCCCCAGGGTGTCGTGGGCTGGTCCCTTATCCAGCTAGCCAAACCACTCTCTGGCCCCCTTTATTCTCATGGCTTCCCCACCAGGAACTCCAAGAAGCTCTACACTTTCCTCCCAACTCTGTCCACATGCCCTCCTGTGGACAGCTTTCCCGGTGGCTTTGTGTTCCTCTGGTGACTCTGGGACAGAGAAGATGCTCAGTCAACACAACCTCTAATTTCAGAATGGGACCATAGTCATAGTTTTGAAAGTTTTCTTAGATTTCCCTAAACTTTAGGAGGAAAATAGCCATATAAAGCCATAAAATCACCCCTGGGTACCCATGGGGGATTGGTTCCAGGATGCCTGAGGCCACCCAAACTTGAAGATGCGCAAGTCCTTCTTATAAAATGGTATAGTATCTGCCTATAACGTATGCACACTCTCCTGGTTAAGTCATCAATAGATTACTTATACGTTGTTATGCTGTGCTATATTTAGGGAATAATGATAAGGAAAAAAAAAAGTCTGTAATGATCAGGACAGATGCAGTTTCTCCCTTCTGCTTTTTGTTGAAGCCACGTATGTGAAAGCATGAACATGGAGGGCGCTGTTTCCTTTTGTGTTTAGTTGTCAGATAGATGAGATCTTCCCGTAAACCTCCCTGCTTGCAGCTCTTCTTGCCCCCTGGATTCCATTCTTAATACAGCAGAGTGATCCCATAACATGCTTGGTTGGGTTGCTCCAGTACCCCAGTGACACTCCATTTCATTTTGAGTCCTAAAGACAGCCGCCGAGGCCTTGCTCTGCCTGTCCTCGTTGCTACCTTTCTCATCTTGCTCTGGTCCCCTGCTCTCAGCAACCACCCTTCTCCTCAAACAAGCCAGGCAGCCTCCTGTCTCGGGGCCTTGGTACTGCCTGTCCCTTCTGTCCTGATCTCTCCTCTCATCCACATGGCTTGCTCCATTGTCTTCTGCAGGTCTTTGCTCAAATACCATCTTTCTCACTTTCTTTTTGAAATGGCAGTCTGCCTTTCTACCCCAAGACATTTTCCGTCTGGCCGATCTTGCCCTGATCTACTTCTTTATTCCCTAGCACTTAATACCTTTTAACACACTAGAAGTTGCTTCTTCATTTGTCCATCGTTGTCCATCTCTTCAAAAATAAACTCCATGGGAGTGTCTCCTCATTAAAAAAAAATAAACTTCATGGGAGCAGGAATTTTATCTGTTTTGTTCCTGGATGGATCCTAAGCACTTTACAACAGTGATGGGAATATAGTAGGTGCTTATTAAATACTTGTTGGCTGATTGAATGTATACCTATATAAGTGAATGGGTATCTCAGTTTCTTTAGATATTTGAGATCTGACAGAAAATACCACCTTGTAAGAACCCTTAGCCCTTGAGCCCCAAGGAGCATGCCCAATTTGAAAACCATGGGACTTACCCTCTCCAACTCTTTCTTGATTTAGGGCTGTGGGTTTTTGAACATTCTTGGAAACAAAGACAGAAACTAGGAAGATGAAAACAGGGCTGGGGAGAAATGGGATTTCTCTCTTAAAGTTTCTATTCATTGTTGTAATGTTTGTGTCAAAATACAATTTGGTTGGGGAAAAAAAAGGTGTTAAAAGACTCTAAGCCTCCCCCTCTCCTCATTGTGGTACACCAAGTCATACAGGCAAGTCCTGCCGTCACCTATGCGCTGTGAAATCGCCTATGCCATCCTTCTGAGGTTGGCAGCCAGCAGAGGGCAGCAAACCCCCACGGCTGGCCTGGCAGAGGCTGCTGCAGGAGCAGGAAAGGCCAAGGACACTCCATGGGCCGCCCAGGACCCCAGCCTTCAGGAAGCTGACTCCTGCATCCAGGATGGCGTGGGAGTGGTTGGCCTGCTTACCGCAGCTGTCCTCCAGGAGCAATACAAATTGAAACCCCATCACCAGCACCCACACGATAGCCAGTGTTTACTGTGCACCTACTGTGTGCCAGGCTTGGGTTAAACACTTTACACACATCACGTGTGTCATCTCCACAATGACTCTTTGAGGTAGGAAATATCTTTCCATTTTTACGATGAGACAAGAGGCTTACTGAGGCTAAGTGATTGGCACAATGGCACAGGGTCAGGGGACCTGTGCTTCACCACTTGTTTAACCCTCCGGGCCTCAGTTTTGTCATTTGTCAAGTGGAAAAATAAAGAAAATTTTACTTTTACACCCTGATTTGTGCTTGGCCAATCTATAGCATAGGTAATTATTAACATGGTACTACTTAAGTGTGTTATTTAGTTATTTGTTTCCTACTTTAGCCTTTCTGATTTTTCTTCTTCTATTACTCTTTCTTGTCTTCTTTGGATTACTTGAATTTAAAACATTCCTTTCAGCTTATCTATTGACTTTTGAATGTACTCTGTATTGCTTTTTATTGGCTACTGTAGAGGTATAATGTACATAAACTAATCTTTCCCAATCTTCTTATAACTAATATTATATCCCTTATATTTATCTTCCTTCATGTTACATTTGTCATAAGTAATGAATCTACATAAATTAAATCCTCACATGATGAGGTTAACGCTTTTGCTTTCAATAGTCATATATATTTTAAGGAATATAAGAAAAGCTGCCAGGAGTGGTGGTGCACACCTGTAATCTCAGTACTTGGGAGGCTGAGATAGAAGGATGCCAGACTTGAGGCCAGCCTCAGAAACTTAGCAAGGCCTTCAGCAATTAGTGAGACCATGTTTCAAAATAAAAACTGAAAAGGGTTGGGAGTGTAGCTCAGAGGTACAATATATATACTATATATATTGTATGTCTATATATATATATATAAAGACAAAACAGTCTTATATTTCTCCAGATACCTCCTACTTCTGTTGTTCTCTTTCATTTCTAGAGTTGCTTATTTCACTTCCCTTCCATTCCTTGAAGAACTCTGGCCTCTCAGAGAAAGTCTTCAGGTGACAAATTTACTTAGATTTCCTTCATCTAGGAAGGAAGTATAAGTTTTGCTTTGTGTTCTTTTTGCTTTTGCTTCTGAAGGATATTTTTGCTGGCTATAGATCTCTATATATATGGGCCTGGAGGTGTAACTCAGTGATAAAGTGCTTGTTTCCCTACATGTGTGAGGCCTCAGGTTCAATCCCCAGAACAGAAAAAAAATATATATATATATATATATGTAAATATATACATATTTACAATTTACCTTGCCCTCTAGTTCTAATTGTCATTCCCATATAAGCAGCATGTCATTTTTCTCTAGCTTAAATATTTTTCAACTTCTTTCTCTCTCTCTCTCTCTCTCTCTCTCTCTCTCTCTCTCTCTCTCTCTCTCCCCCTGGGGACTAAACCCAGGGGCATTCTACCTCTGAGCTATTCCTCCAGTCCTATTTTATTTTGAAACCAGGATCTCGCTAGGTTGATGAGAGTTTCACTACTTACTAAGGCTATCCTTGAGCCTGTCTTCGCTTCTCAAGTACTGGGATTACAGACATGCACAACCACACCCATATTCTCTTTTCTTTTTATTAGCTGAATTGGGTAATTTCTATTAATCTGTCTTCAAGTTATCACCTCTTTTCGTTTTCACTTCTTTTTGATATGGAACCCATCAATGTTTTTTAAAAAAACTATAAATATTGTATTTTTCAGTTCTAAAATTTACATTTTGTTTTGTTTTTATAGTTTTTGTTTTCTGCTGAGAACATCTACCTTTTTATTCATTTCAGGTGTGTTTCCCTTTCTCTCACAGATTACAGTTACAATAGCACTTTAAATGTCTATATGATGACTCTAACATCTGTGTGATCTTAGGATTGGCCTCTGCTGATTTTCTTTCTCTTTGAGAACTGGTTACATTGTCCTGATTCCTAGAATGTCAAAATAATTTTAGTTTGTATTGGACATTTTGAATATCATGATGGATATAGACTCTGGGTCCTGCTAAAGTCCTCTGAGAGTTTCCATGCTTTGTTTGGTTTGGCTTTAGCAGGAAGTCAGCCTCGTTAGTTTCAGATGAAAAGTTCTGCTTCTCTAAGGAGCCATGATGCCACACCTTGTTCAATTTTCCGAGCCTACGTTCTGCTACTCTGTTTCTGTCCTGTGTGTCTGCCACCCAGGGGTTTGTCTGAAACTTGGGCAAAGGCTTAAATTTGACTTCAGTTCTCAAAGCTTTTGGGGCATTGCTTTGGGTTTTCCGAGCATGTCAAGTCCCAAGATCTCAGGACTTGTTGATTTAAATAATATTGGGATTGGAGTCATGAGGGATTGGCTAGTAAGAAGTAAAGAGAATTCCAAATATATATAATCAACAGATCTAGGGAACAGCTATCATCCCTAGGGCTTTGGAGGAGGCCCCAAGGGAATGCCCAGCTGGGATCCAGACCTCACCGTAAAAACATAGCTACTGTTCGTTCACTGGGTGCCAGACGAGTCACTGTGAGGACACACCAGTAGAACTCGCTGGAAATCTTCCATCTACAGCATATCAGAAATCCACCTTCTCGGGTGCTGGGGAAGGCTTTTCAGAAAGAGACATTTTGCTGGAGGCACTTGACTTTGAAACTGCCCAAGACAGGTTCCTGGGGGAAGCTGCTGGGTGCTGGGTGCTGCTGGCCACTGAGTGTTGACATTATAGAAGCCATCTGCCCTAGAGAAATCCAACAGGGGCCTGCTGAGAGCATGTGGGAGGGAAGTCCCTTACTAGTCATACTCAATGCCAGGCAAGTTCCAAACTTGCCATCCTTGCTAGATCCTCTTAGTTTTTGCACATGGTGCGGCCTCTGCTTGGAATACTTCTTCCTTCTCATGTGACTGGTTAATCACTTTTTCATTTCTGATGGGATCTCACATTCTGCAGGAAACTTTTTTTTTTTTTTTTGTACTGGGAATTAAACCCAGGGGCATACCCCAGGCTACCCCAGCCCTATTTTTTTTTTCTTTTTTTGAAACAAGGTCTCACTAGGTTGATGAGAGTCCCATTACTTGCTGAGACTGTCCTCAAACCTGCAATCCTCCTATGTCAGTCTCCCAAGTACTAGGATTACAAGCGTGCCCCACCATGCCCAACTAGGAAGCTTTTAATGATGCCCAGGCCTGCGCTGGGCCTCCTCTCTGGAACTTGCTGCACCAGTTCTCCTCTCATAGAGCACTTAGCATACTGAGTCCTAATTGCTTATGTACCTATCGCTATCAGACTGGACTGGAAGCTCTTTGAGGGCAAAGATTGGATTTTGTTCTTCACTATTTTCCCAGCATTATGCCTAACATGTAGTAGGCATTTATCAAATGTTTGCTGAATGAATGAATGAAAGATGAGAGTTTGAAAGTGAGGGCACAGAGGGGATGCCAGTGGGTGGGCAGATCATGCAAGGCTTAAATGCCAATTAAGGAGCTTGGGCTACTTCTGGAAGGCACCGGGGAACCACTGAGGGCTGTAAGTGGGGGAGAGCTATAATCAGTGTTCCACGTGAGACAGACTTCTCTAATAGCATCAGATAGGGTCAGGAGCTGAGATAGACAAGGAGGTCCCTGCAACAATCTCAGAGGGCCTGGCAGTGGGGTGGGACCTGAGGAACAGGTGAACAGGTGGAAGGGGCCGCCTTGGTCAGGAGGAGGGCATCCTGAGCTATAAAGTGATCACCTGGAGAAAAGCAGGCCACTTGGCGCTTGTCTTCAGGGCCTTCACTCCATGTCCCCTCTGCCTGGCCCAACAGTGAGCCTGCTCCCAGAAGGGCCTCAGCCCTCTTTCCCCACTGCCTTGCCTGGGCCCGCCATGTCAGCTGGGCAAGTCCTCAGTAGGGTGGGCTGTTGGCCTCTGGGAGGTGGACTCCCCATCCCCAGTATGAACCAGATGGAGAAGCCAGAGTCCTCTTGAAGTTAACTTGGCAAGTTTATTGAAAACCCAGGAACACAAAGAGCCACACAAACAGCCCCCTGAACCCCTCTCCCAGGCTCCCCTGAGCTTGTAAGCACCAACCCTGCTGCCCACAGCGCTGGGCCACACCTCCCAAAGGGCAGGGTGCATGGAGTGCTGCCTGTCTTCCCGCCTGGACCCACCCTCCGCGCTAACTCGCTGCAAGAGGTAAACCAGCAACCCAGGAAAAGAAACGGGGGCAGAAGCCACTGGGAGAAGAACCACTGTGGGGACTTGGGGATCCCTGGGCCAACAAGGACTATGGTTCTTTCTGGGCCAGAAAGAAGTATCTGCTGCTAGAGAAGGGAAGAGGAAGAGGAAGGAAATGAGAGGTAGAGGTGGGGCTAAGGACACTTGTAGGTTACAGTCCCTTCTACGCTCTCCAGTTCCTCCAAAGACGTAGGTTCCCAGGGAGCCCAAACGCATGCTTTTGGTTTCAGAGGTCCCTTTCCTCCCCAGGTGCACTGCTTTCTGTAATGGTACTGACTCTGCCTGTGCCCAGGACACAGCTGGAGGGTGAGGGGGACAGAGCCCAAGGAAGGATACTAGGAGTCAGAGAGAAGCCAGCCTGGCTCAGGCTATGGACAAGATGTCTACACAGTGCAAAATCTTCCACAAGGAGTGGCCCAGGTGCAGCAGCCCCCTGGGGAGAGCCAAGGGTTGGCAACTTAGCAGAAGAGAGGCTGGAGACCCCTCAGACCCAGAGTCTGTGCCTCAGCGGACAGAAGCAGGGGATGTCATTGAGATGGCTCTTCTCTGGACAGTGGCTTCATCGAGGGCCCGGCTCTCAGTACTTGTTTCTGCAGGAGGTGGTGGTGGATGAGAAGCGGACACTGGTGCTGCAGTTGCCACGGCCACCACTGCAGCTGCTGAAGCCACCCTCAGTGGGCAGCTGGCAGGAGACATTGGGGGTGCAGGCCCCAACCAGGCTGGAGCCGCAGGAAGTTTGGACCCCTCCGGTGGCACGAATGCTGCTGCTGCCAGAGAAGGAGACTCCACAGCGGGAAAGGGTGGAGCCGGAGACCAAGGGCTCAGGACCACACAGCACACCGCCCCTGGTGCTGCTCACAGCTGTGGGAGAAGAAACCATCAGAGGCCGACTCCCAGTCGCAGTCCACTTTCCTTCTCTTGTCTAGTTGTTCCAAAGATTCTGACTACACTAAACCCAAACATCCAGATTCAGTGGAAGAATCCAGCCAATTCCCCTGGATGTTTGCATGTACCTATTGGTTGACTGTTATTTATATGGGGCCCATGTGGGTGAGGTGGTGGGCTGCATGACCCAGGCAACTAGTCCCATAAAGTCGTGGGCTTTTCTCTTCCCTTACACTGTGCCCCTTGCTAGTCCCCACATTCCCCCTGGACCTGCACACAAGAAACCCTGCCAACATGAGTCCCTAGTCAGATCTCTCCTGCCCCACGGTGACTCTGTTCTGTCTGGGGTCCTCTGGATACACCCCAGCACTTGAACCCAACTACCCCTTGATTAGACCAGCCCCCACCTGTGCATACCATGCTCTTTTCTGCCCTCTCCTCTCCCCAGAGTCCTTCCTGCCACCTGTGATCCTCACTCAAGCTTGACCTCCTACAGAAGGGCATTGCTTGCTGAAATTCTTCCAGCCTCTGCAGGCATTCTCCTCAGAGCATGGGTAGCTCTGAGCATCTGACCCACCCAGGTTAGCATTCAGTTGTACCATGCATCTGTGAACATTTGTGTTTAGGGAATCAGAAATCTGAGTTTGTATTCCCCCTAGTCTTGTGACTTTCAACAAATCACATTTTTCCTCTGAGTGAGCAAAGCTGTTAGGCCAATGCCAGCTCCTCTTTGCAGGGTTCTTTCAGGATTAGGGTGGCAGTGGCCAGAATTTCTTTTCTCAAGGAAGTTGAAGTTCTAAGGAGCAGGGGCTGGCACTGCAGGGGCATAACCAATACTTGGCTATCTGGCAAGATGGGGACTTCCACTGGACCTTGTCTCATCCCTGCCATCAGGAGATGAGAGACCTTCCTGGCACCATCTTTTCATTCCTTCTGTCTCTGAGATGGTTCCCTTGAAGGATGAAGCCACTCAGGAAAAAAGGTTATATTCCAGACCCTCTTCCATCTCGAAGGCCCCGCAAGCCCTTGTCAACATTTTGCTCTGGAGAAGATCTGGGGTCTAGGGTGTCCTCAGACCTCAGCTGAGGACACACTTTCAGTCCGAGGGTCAGATGACCCCTGCTATCCTGACTCTCCTGGCCATACCAGCCTTCTTGGAAGCCCCTGACCCCAGTGTGAGACTATTTAAAGGAAGTCTGGAGGAGAGAGACATGTGAAGAGGAAAAGACTTAAGCCACTTACATATGTTTACTGGTCCAACACCTTCACAGATCCTGGAGAGAGAAAGAAACAAATCAGTAAATCAGTTCATAGGCACCTGTCCCTAAAATCTGCTTGCTCTGCAAAGGTCACTCTTCTGAGTGGACAAGAGAACTAGCCTTTCTTAGCCCTGGCTGTACAGTGTCTGTGGAACTTTAAAAAAAATCACACGACCCTAGAGTCTACCCCAAAACTATGGAATTAAAAAATTTGAGGAAATGTGTCATTATTGTTATTATTCGTAGTTTTAACAAACTAACCAAGCAGAAATTCCTAAGACATGGTGCAGCTTGTCTATAGACTTTGTATTTGACAGCACAGATCTAAAACCGCCTCCTAATCCCTGGACAAGGTGGACCCACTCGTGTTTGCAGAAAGTGTACTGTCACCTCTAGAGACTGCTCATGTCAGCAGTTCTCCACTGGTCCCTCCCCTTCCTTGGTTAATCTTTCTAGGTGCCAAAGTCACCCCTCCTCTGAGCTCACTCACCTGACCTCCTCTCCCTCCAGCAGCCGCCTATAGGTGGCGATCTCGATGTCCAGGCCCAGCTTGGCATTCATGAGCTCCTGGTACTCACGAAGCTGCCGCGCCATGTCCTGCTTGGCCTGCTGCAGGGCGCCCTCCAGATCTGCCAGCTTGCACTTGGCGTCATTGAGGGCCGCCTCGCCCTGCTGCTCCGCCTCGGCCACCGCTTCCTCCAGCTTGGCACGCTGCGGGGAGAGTAGTTTGCAGGTGGCATTGGCAGGGCCCCAGGGATCCCCATGTGGGGTTAGAAACACTGTGCCCTGTTGATGGGGATATAGCCGACTGCCCAGTGGGGATGGAGCCTCTGGTGGCTGCTGTCCCAGAATTGGTGACCCTGTACTTTGCTATCACCAGGTGGGGCATTGTTTTACCTCAGTGCCCATCCCCACTGAGTTTGCCCTTCCTGATCGTGCTGCCCTGAGATCCTGGGGTCCAGAGAGTGCCCTTGTTCCCTCTGCCTCCCCCTCTGCTCTGAGTCTTCCCAGGCCTTTTCTTCTATATGGGAGCCCCCTCCCCCCATTTCCATATTTCCCACTTCCATTCCTCTGTTTCTGTGTCTTGGTGGGTCCCTTATCTTGTAGGACTGGAGGTTCCCCAAAGTTAGGGGCCCTGCCTTGCCTCCCTCTGCGGCTTTCTCTCGTTTCCTTTGCCTACCTGAGCCTTGGCGTGTTCGATCTCTGCCTTCAGCCTCTGGATCAGCCGGGTCAGGTCATTGATCTCGTCCCGGGTGTTGCGGAGATTGTCGCAGTGCTGGCCAGCCGTGACCCGCATCTCCTCATACTGGGGTCATCAGGGTGTGTTTTGAAGATTCAAAGAACAGGTCAGGACTAGGGGCCTCAGGCCTCCCCTGGGCCTAGTCCACCGTACACGAGCCCCTCGCCCCCCGCCCCCAGCTGCCTGCACCCTCTCCCAGCCTGCTCTTGCCCACCTTGGTCTGGTACCAGGTCTCGGCATCAGCACGGCTACGCCTGGCCACTTCCTCGTACTGGGCCTTGACCTCAGCGATGATGCCATCAAGGTTCAGGTCCCGGCTGTTGTCCATCTGCACAATGACTGATGTCTCCGAGATGTGCGACTGCAGCAACTGGATCTCCTGTATGGAAGGAGCAGGGAGACAGATGGGCTCAGGTTGACGCAGGCTCCCCAGGATGTGGTGCCAAGGGCAGAAAGCATTGCTCATTGGTTTAGGACAAAGAAAGACCCTCTGTACAGAAGACGAGGAAAAAGACATGTCTGGGAACCATTCCAGCTTGACTTTGGAACACATGATTGAAGATATCCCTCCAGTGCCCGACCTTGCTTAGTGAATATTAAAGCCCCGGGACCTAGAGACTTGGTGGGAGGAGTGGGAGCCATGATGGGGCTTAAGCTTTTCTTTGGTTTACCCACAAAGTGGTTGTGCTGGTCATGGTTCACTGAGAGCTGACAATATTATAAAACACAGAATCCCAAGTCCTTCACAGAACCGAGAAGCTGGAGCTGGCCCCACAAGGTGCCGACTCCAGGGGGAACTTTCAGTTAGTGCCTCCACTCAGTGCCTAAAACTCAGCTCTGGCCAAATAGATCACTACTCCAGGCCAAACAAGCCACTTCTGAAGCAAAAGATAGCTAGTTAATTTGGCTAAATGGATCAAACACATTTTTTCTTACATCGCCTAGCAAATCAATTTTCCACAGTCACCGGATCAGTAGCTAGGAAGTGACATTCCTACGCCCTAGTCCTTAAATTGGTCCATGAGGATTTGAGTTATCGATGCGAGGGAGTCCTTTATGGGCTTGAGCCAGGCTACTGGGAAGCCTCCTTCCCTGGCCTGCTCCATTTGCAGATACATCGACTTAGTAAGCATATAGTTTTGAGTGGGAGCAAAGATGTTTGGTATCAATGTTTGAAATACATCAACTCAGACTAAGCCACCAGGGATTCCAGGCAGAGTGCTGATACTCTTGGATGGCTTAGAGAAGATGAACCCTCACCTCTGTGTACAAGGCTTTCAGGAACTCGATTTCCTGAGTTAGGGCATCCACGTTGGCGTCCAGATCAGATTTACTCAAGAAAGCTGTGTCCACATCCTGCACAAAAGAGAGAAGAATGAGATACTCATGATCTATGGGATGTTTACCTTCCCCACCTAGACAGGGTCTAGGGATGGGTGGGAAGATCTGGTCAGTTCCCATAGGGCCAATCCCTATGTGGGCTTTTGGGATGGGTGGAAGTGAGGCTTAGTGATTACTGCTTTTCTCTTTACTACAACATGAAGACTCCCCAAGTGGCTACTAGAAATGATCCAGTGCTTGTTTGAAAGTGAAGAAAATGTAGATAATTTGACACACTTAAGAGATAATCTTTTCAGACCTCTGCTCTCATGCAACCCAATGTTAAGTAATCTAATAATCTGAGGCCAAATCAGAAATCTGAAAGGAATGTGATGTGATCTTTGGTGGTCTCGCTATCTTTGTGTGAATAGTCCCAGACATCACAGGACTGTCTGGGCCATTTCCAGAGACTTTGAGAATATTTGCTCCTCTGGAGGAGAAGTTTGTGTGGACCTGTAATCCCCTTACCTTCTTCAGAGCCACAAACTCATTCTCAGCATTGGCTCGGAGTCCCACCTCCTCTTCATACCTGGGGGGATAAAGATGAAGGGGTTGAGTTACCACTCTGAACTGAGTCAGTCACTCCCACTCCCCAGTGAGCCTCTTAAGACCATCGGTCCCATCTCTAATACCTTTTATGAGATGGTGGCCCTCAGTTCCTCACATTCTGAAGATCTGAATCATTGTTATGCTCCTCTGTTAGAAACTACTTAGGGTCATTGCACTTGACCCTAGAGGGAGTAGGGTCCAATCAAAGCTGAACGTAAACACCGTTTTCAAAACCAGAGGGCTCCTTTCTCTGGGGGCCCCTCCTTTTCATGGAAAACTCACCCTTTCTTCTGGCAGTATTAGGGACAGATCATGCCCAATTTCAGTATTTCTTTTCCCTCAAGATATATGAAAGGCATCTTCCTCCCCCTTCACATATCATTGTGCCCAGTCCCATCCCCAGGCTGGGTAGTGTAACCGACTTTTAATCCCCATCCTTCCAGCTGGGCTGCCACTTTTGGGAGCAGCCACGTCTTTCCTTGGTGTGTATTGCCCAGGCACCACTCACTTTTTCTTAAAGCCCTCAACTGCGTCCTGCATGTGGTTCCTTTCAGCCTGCAGTCGGGCCTGGTCTCTGGCCAGTGCCTCCAGCTGCCTCCCCAGGCTCTGGATGTAGTTGTCCAAGATAGGGTCCAGGTTGCTCCTGGCACATTTCTGCTCCTGAAGGAAGCTCCACTTGGTCTCAAGGAGCTTATTCTGTTGCTCTAGGAACCGCACCTAAACCCACAGAGGCAAAGAAATGACATTTGAAGTACTTGAGAACATCAGCACACGCTGACCAGTTCTTCAGATGGCTAGTGATGACTCTCTAGTGTGTGTTGACAGTGTTCTGTCCCCTGTTGACTTCCATTCCCCCTTGAATGTCATGGACATAGAAGGGTGTGACTGTGGCCCCCTCATGCTCAGCCAGGCTCGGCTACAAGTGAAGGTGTTTCCACCCCTAAGAAAGCTGTGACTTCATTGGGAAGTTGGAAAGACTGATTCTGCCTAAGCTGGAGTTGGTCTATATTTGACAACAGATGCCAACCATCCATGGCAGAGCATCAGGGGCAGAGGAAAGTACATTTGGGGTGGGTGTGGTAGTAAGAGGTGGAATTCTGGGATCAAAAGCTAGCCCCACCATCTGGAATATTCCATTAGCTGAGATGTGTAGAGCTGGAAGAGAGTGCACTGTCATCTTCTCCAGTTCCCTGTATTAGAGATGGAGAAACGAGCTCACAGAGCTTCCTTTCCAGTTCAGACACAGCCCCAGCCTCCTTCTTCATGGCAACATGGCCTGTGGGATGTCAGCTCTCTTGGATGCTCCACATCACCGTTCGTCTGCATCACCAGTGCTGTTCCCAATTTCCCTCAGCCTGGGCAACTTGGCCGAACAGCAGTACCCACTGTGTGTGTGTGTGTGTGTGTGTGTGTGTGTGTGTGTGTGTGTGTGTGGCGGGGGGGAGGGTGTCTGGATTCTTTGCCTTTTGCATGAAAATTACTCAACTCCACTATCCACTTTCCTAAGCCTGAACAGACGAGGCTACCCAACCCCAGTAACTGAAAATCTCATTAAGAGTACAACAATCTCAAAGGATAACACCTCTTAACCATATACTAACACCTGGCTGAAATCCTAATATTCCCAGTCTGTTTGGGAGATGTTTCTAAGTAACCCGAAAGTAGGTCCCAGATCCCTTAGCTTTGGCTGGATGTCCCTATAACCAAGCTCTTAGTCTATCTCCCCAGGCAACAGCTCCTCTGGCTTGTCCTTGCTCTGCAGCAGAACCTCCCAGAAATCATACCTCAATGCCTTTAGTACACACCAGAAGGAACTGGGGTCATGGCTTTTTAAGGGAGAGAGAGCATGCCCCCAGTGCACCCAGAGATCCGCCCGTGGTAGGTACCTTATCAATGAAGGAGGCAAATTTGTTGTTGAGGGTCTTGATTTGCTCCTTCTCATCCTTCTTCACCCTCTGGGCATTGGGGTCAATCTCCAGGTTGAGAGGGGTCAGCAGGCTCTGGTTAACAGTCACGGCTGTGATACACGGGGCTGCTGGTCCTCCAATTCCTCCAACCCTGTAGCCAAAGCCAGGGCCACCGAGACCACAGCCAAGGCCACTGCTGGCCCTAAACCCCAGACCAACGCCACTCCTGTCACCAAAGCCAAAGGTCATCCCACTGCCAGCCCCGAAACCAGCTCCGCAGTGGATGGGATGAGGGCCTACAGCTGCTCTCCGGGGTGCGCACGATCCAAAGTTGACGACGCTCCGACTACCAAAGCCACCAAGGCCCCGGAAGCCAGACCCACTCCTGCAGGCGGCAGAGCTAACCCGGAAGCGGTTCAGGTTCTGGGGGTGCACTGCTGAGCAAGAGCTGAAGTTGCCCACCCGGCAACCGGGCCTGACTTGGTAGGAGCGGCAGGACATGATGGCTTCCTGGGTGAGAGCAGAGTGATGATGATTGGAGTGGGGCAAGCTGGAGCTGGGAGTCCCTCTGAGGCTAGTGGATCCCTCTCACCTCTTTTATGTGTGTGGGGATCTGAGGATTGGTCCCATAAAAATGGAAAAAGCCATTTGAAGGCATTTATGAGCTTGGGTAGTTAGCAGAAACTCTTCATGCCTATAACCTCCGTAAGAATGAGCTAACTCAGACACACCTATTCTCATAGGACAAGGACTGTAACATCAAACCTATAAACATTAAAAACACATAAACACATAAACATTATAGTCCTAATTTTTCCCCATAAGTCCACCACAATTGCCATTATTGGGACATTAATTTGCTTTGGTCATAAATCCAGAGGCTTTTCCACCACAAGTGTAGTTAACCACCAAAAAGTTAGGATGCTAACAGTTGTGGCTAGAGTCTCACAAGGAGTGCATCTAGGCAGCTATAATGCCCTAAAGAGGTGAGGGGGTACACGGAGGAGAAACAGTGTCTGCACAGCTCCAAGAAAGAGGCAATATGGACAGAATAGAGTTCACTGCATTTCTGTAGATAGAGCAAATAATCAAAAAAACCTTTTGCCATCTTTATCTAGACTCCATGATCAGCTTTGGCTATTTACATAAGAGTTGAATCTATAGTAAGGCTAATTTGGGCTGTATAGACTCAGCTCTGATTTGTGACACTCAAAGGAGATTCATTCATTCAACGATTACCAAGTGCCTACTCTGCACCAGGCACTGAGTGTTTGTGTGTTAAATTAACCACATGATTTGGACACCTCAAACACACCATAGGGCTGATTTATAGTCCTGTCCATGCAAGTTCCTTGTATTATTGATGAATCTTTGCTTAGGATACAGAGATACAAAGCAATATGCTATCTCGATAAAAACATCAAAGTTATGAGTAACTGGATGTTTTTATTGTTAACAATATTACAGATATTCAAGACCCAGAGACAGATTGGTATATACCTTTTCTATTCTCATATACGACATGGTTCATTCTTTGTCCTGTGCTGGAGAAATATGTTTGACCTGCTATTTGAGATTGACCTGCTATTTCAGATGCTTGTGATTCTACTTAGAAGGGGATATGTGCTTTCTATAGGAGAGCTCTGGCTTGGGTATGTGCTAATCTCTATAGGCCCAGCTATCAGCTGCATGTCTAAGAGGGAGAAGCAGAAAAATAATACAAGAACACTTCCTGTCAAGATCACCAATAGCTTCCATGGTCTATCCTCAGCCCTCATTTCCCTCGACTTTGAGCAGTATTTGACATGATTGACACACCCTTTCCCTGGACACACTTTCTTCCTTTCATTTCTAGATACCACATTCTCCCAATTTCTTTTCGTCTTCTTAGCCAGCTCCTCCTCACGTCCCTGACCCCTGCACACCACAGCATCCCTGGACTCAGTCTGGTACCTTTTCTCATTTTTGCCTATGCTCTGACCACAGTCACATCATTCAGACTCATGACTTTAAATACTCTTTGCCCACGCGTGACTGCAAGGTGAGCTCTACCGCATACCTCCCCTGCTTGCCACATGCATATCTTAATTGATATCTCCATTCAGACATCAGGCATCTCAAACTTAATACATCCCAAATGATTCTCCTAATTGTTCCTATTAAATATTTTTCACTTGCCAACCTCACTATCCCAGCAGTGACTCGGGCCCCAAATCTTGTAGTCGTCCTTTTTCCCTCTGTTTTTGCCACATTCCTCATTCCATCCATCGACAAATCTACCTTCAGAATATATCTGGACTCCGACTACGTCTCACCACCCACTGCAACCGTGTTGGCCCAAGTCCATCCCTCCTCAGTGCCTCTGTTGATTCACCCTCCCAGCCAGCCTCCTTGCTTCTCCTGCCTGCCCCTTCAGGCTTTTCTCAACACCACAGTCAGAGGATCCTTCAAACACTGTCCAGGCAAGACTCTGCAGAGGGCCTACCTCTTCCTGACCTTGCTTGCCTCAGCCGTCCCCGCTTGCTCTGCTCCAGCTGCCCTGGCCTCCAGTCTGTCAAAAAGCAGAGACACTCCTGCCTCAGACAATGACCCACTTGCCACTGTCACTGCTGGGAACATTTTCCTCAAATAACTACTCAGCTGAGTCCCTCAGCCTTTCCAGGTCTTTGTTAGTGTATCTCGCCCCCACTCCACATCTCCTATGGAAGCTCCCTCCCTGTTTCCTTCCTTTCCTCTCAGCACTTCTCACCATCTGAGGTCCTCTCCTGCATAGATTTGCCTTCTATTGTCTGTCTGCCCTGGCTGGAGACTAAGCTCTAGGAAGGGGCCCCATGGCACGTTTTTGTTTTCCTGAGTGTCCCCAGTGCTCGAAGGAGTCAGGCACACAACAGGCATGCTATCTAGTTTTGTTGAATAAATGGAAACAGTACACAGGTTAAAAGCAGGAGGAGAAAGGAGGGGAGAGGGAGAGGCAGGGAGTGTAAAGGTGAGGAATTTGGTCTTGCAGATATTTCAGAAAGAGGAGACTCTGGGCTTCAAAGTGGACAGGAGTGGCTCTGGAGATGTTGGTGGAGCAGAAACTCAAGAGCTACAGGAGAACCCATCCGATTTGTTCTCCATCTGTTATCCCCTGGGGTCTGAGTTTGTCTGCTTGAGGAAAGGGTGCCCCATTCCTCCAAGGCCAGGCAAAGGGTTTTAGGAGATTGGACCATTGGACCCCTGCTGGAAATAAAAGGTGGGGGGAACAGGGAGGATGGCACAGAGGACACCAGCGAGGAAGAAGACTTCATACAGACTCTAGAGTTGAGTAGGCTGGCTTTACTCCCAGTTTTCCCCCCTGCCAGCAGTGTGACCTTGGACAGTGGTGCACTGAGGGCAGGGTGGGGGCACCGCTCTGCTCCAGGTGGGTACAAGCCGTAAGGGGTGTTTGCCTGTCTACAGAACTTCAAAACAATAATGCAACCAACTGAAAGTCTATCTGTTTTTTATTATCACCATGCCCTGGCCATTCTAAATCATGTTAGTAGCCAAACACCACTCTGCCTCCATAGTGCATCAGTGACCTTGGGGGAACTGTCTAACCTCTCCGAGCCTCAGTTTCCTCATGTGTGATAAGGAGTTAGACCCACTTCTCAATGCTCTGAGGATTCTAGAGGTTCCCACACTCCACTGCTTCCCCCACTTCTACTTCTTTCTCCTCTCTGCCCTTTTTCTCTCTCCAGGGCCCAAGCCTCCCTTCACTTCTAAGCAGTCCACCCTCTTCTTTCCTGCATCCCACGCCCCTCCTACTCCTGTGGCTCATTATCCCATTAGGCTTTCCTGGGCTGTCCTGAGTCTCAGCTTCCCTGAACCCTGAACAGACCGGGTGGGGTGGGGGTGATTGGGACCAGCCAAGCAGAACCCTGTCACCATCCGCACTTTATAGTTCTGAGGCACCATTTCGCCAGAGGATGCATAACACAACCCTTGGCCATTTTCTAGTGGGTGGTGGGTGGAGAGAGGGGGAGGAGTTGTCCGGCATCCCTGGGCTGGGCATCGCCCGGCTGGAGGTTTTGCTGCTGCGACAGTTTCTTCTTGCTGTCAACAGTCAGCCTGAATATAATCCTGGAGATCTGCTGGCTGCGCCCAGCCTGGCTCCTCAGCTGTGTTCCTGCTGCCTTTGCTGGCTCATCGGGATGCCATCTGTGGAGGAGGGGCCCTCGCTGTGTGGGAGGGGAGGAGAATCCCCTCCTGGTTGGCTCCCGGGAATCTGGCACGCTGTGGCTGGGTGTGTGTGTATCGGGGAAGAGGGATGAGGGGGAAGCCCAGGTGCTCAGGAGGCTTTGCTAAATACCACCTTCTTCAGAGCACTTCCTTTGCCTACAGACAAGTTTGTACTGGAGAGAGGCGCTGGCGAGGGAGGGGGAGTGTCTCAAGCTGAGACCTGCCCCAGCTGGGAAGGAGACGGGGCGGGAGGGGGCTGAGTACACCATGCCCAGCACCTCCACCTTTGCCTGGGCAGACTCATGGCCACTTGTTTGGAATCTGAACTCCTCCCTGGGCTGGGTGGGCAGGTGTGTGTGTGCGTGTGTGTGTGTGTGTGTGTGTGTGTGTGTAGAACAAGCACCCTCTCTTGTTGTGGCCCCCTCCTCTGGGAAGGATGAACTTTTCAGGTTGAATCCAAATTCCTCACATTGACAGCACAGTGCTACCTGGCCAGAGTGAAAACGTTGCTCCTGGTAGGAATGGTTTACCTCTACAAACCTTCACCAAGTGCTCAAGCATGCCCTGCATTGTAACTAGGCCTGGACGGCCAGGGCAGCCCGCTTCCTGCTGTCAGAGCTAGGGACCCTGGGTTCCCCTTCTTTGCACATGATGCCATTTCTGAGGCCATTGTCTCCAACCTGAACCCCTGCTTTTTGGGGGTTCTCAGTAACAGTAAGCAGTCGGGGGCCTGGAGCCACAAAGGTGACTAGGTGAGGAAGAGCCACTGGGGACAGAGACAAAGGACACCTGGGGAGGGGCTGCTGGAGCAGGTAAGGGCCTGTGGGGATAGGAGGGCTTTGCATGAACACCTAGGGCCAGGGGAGGAGGAGGGACAAGGAATGGGAGACATTCTGTGGAGACAGACACAGAGACAAGCAGCCCCATTCCAGACCTCTTTGGGCTACTCCCTATGCTGTCCTCATTGCGGCATTCTGTAAGGGGCTGGGGTTTGGATTCTCTGGGCATCTGGTTTCCTGCAGACGTTACCTGCCCTCGCCCCCACCCCCACCCGAGCAGGGGCTGGGGTTCCTCCAGTGTCCCAGCATCCAGGGGCTGGCTCTGAGGGGAAGGAAGGCGGTGTTTACCCAGTTGGATGGAATGAGCATGCTGGGCTACCACCAGGAGGCACTTTCATCCCACCTGCTTTGAGTCATCTCCTCCCGTGAGGAGGAAGAAAGGGAGAATGAGTCATTGCCGGAGAGTTGGGGAGTCTTTGGTGGACTTCAGGAGGGGGCATACCCAGGCCTCTGAGCTTGTGTCCAGGCCTGAGCTGTTGGATGAGCAGTGCTTAGTGGAAGTTTCCAGAAGGTGTCCCCTCCCCAGGAGACACTCCTTAGGGGACCAGGTGCTCTGGGACCAAAATCTCAAAAGGATGGCCACGTGGCCCAGAGGCCCCTCTGGGAGGGCAAAGAATCTTCTTTATTCTTTCCTCAGCCCAAATATCTAAGTGGGATATTTCTGGGGCCCTGAACAGCTTTTTTTTTTTTTTTAATGACTTCAGGCCAGAGGGTCCCTGCCATTTCCAGAGCTCTGAATTGTTATTAGGCAGGTGTCTTAGCTGGTTCCAGGTCCAGATCCAGGGTGGCAGGCTTCAAGTGGTCCCCTTCCTCTTTCCCCAGTGTGTGGAGCGCGTCTCTGGAACCACAGGCTCCCTTACAACCTTCCCTGCGAGCCTCTCTCTGACCCTCTTCCCAGCATAATCATTAGTTGCTTCTTGTTGCTCTCAGACTTCTTGGCATCATTATTTATGACTGTTTGGTGAGGCTAGGGGCAAGAGGACATCTTCATCATCTCTGTATCACCGCCTCTAACGCAGGGATTGGCCTAGGATGGGTGCTCTGTGAGGCTGTAGGAGGGGGAGCTTCACCCTAGCTCTCCAGAAAAGCTGTTTGGGGGATCACTGAGGCGACAGGGAAGGACACTGGGCCTCTCAGAGGGTGGGACCACTTCCATCGAGTCTTGTCTCCAGATTTTTGGGTTCCTTAGTGTCCTGGTCCTCCTCCCATCCTGGGCTGCTGCCTCTCTTCACTACTTTCCCCAGACCAGGGCTTGGGGGCTGCCAAGACTAGACATGATAGGGAACCCCATGGGTTTTCTCTAGATTTTGTGCAGAACCCCATGTAGTGAGGAGGCCTATGTGCAGTAGGCACATGCTTTTAACATAGCATGTAACTTGAAAACGACTGGGGGTGATGGGCAGGTCTTGAGTTGTATGGAGCCATATTTATTCCACAGGTGACTTTCAAATCATGTATATGCCATTTTCCGTTGGCATAACAACTTTTTTTTCCCCATTCCCAAGCCTCCAGGTTCTCAAAGGCTGCTCACAATTCTCCTCAGCCTATGGCACGCCCTGCACAGAGTAAGGTGAGTGATCTTGATTCTCATGTGCAAATAAAGTCAGTTTATTGGGAACAGAGTCCAGAGGCTCCTGGCAGACCACTAGGGTCCCATTTGGACAGGACTGGTAGGAGGGGCTCCTGGGAGGTGCGGTGAGCCCAACACCTCCTCCACCTTCTCCCAGCCCCAAACCAGAGTCTCTGAGTGACCGGGCAACGCCACAGAACTGGGGTGGGGGGAACGACTGCATTCATGACAGACCCAAAAGCCCCAAGGAAAGAAGAATTAAAGGGAGAGGGAGCGGGAAGTGAGTGGCTATGTACAGAAGGGGGGATGATTCTATTTAGAAATAATGTCAGCTCTTCATTTTTCAACTATCCAGTAATTGTTCCATGTTCCCTTACCTTTTCTTTTAGGCATTTTCCCTCATCCCCTGCCTATCAGGAAATACACTGATTTTTATAGTTTGAGATCAGCAAACCTGAGCAATAAATCTACTGCCCAGAGACCACCTCTTGAGTGTGCGTGCTGGGAGGACCTTGGCAGATGCTGAATGATGCTGAGATCCTGGCATTTGGCTTTGGAATTCAGAGTGGGACTTAGGGGTGTCTCCTTTAGACATTTGCAATAATGTGTGTTTCAGGTGGGTACTAAAAGAAGTTCACTTTTCCTGGGTGCATGGGAGCCAGAGAGAAGGGAGGTGGGGGTCTTGAGTGGGGGTAGGGAGGAGGAGACTGGCTTTGTGGGGAAACTTGCATGGGCTCTTCCACAAAGCAGAACTGCGATGCAGCCATTTGGCCTCACCCAGAAGAAGAGTAGAGGGGAATATTGCCATTCTCTTGGCTATACTAGGACCAATTGTCACCAGTCCAGGGGACAGGAACAATGCATCCTCTTTCTCTACATCCCACCTCAGCCTAGGGCCCAGCTCAGGGCCTGCACCCAGCTCTCACAGATAAGGATGGACCTTAGGGGCAGCTCCAAGTGGAAATCCCCTGGGGAATCTGGAGTCAATATGGGAAAGGTAAGCTTTTGGAATATCCTGGTCTTCAGCTCTGTGGGAGTGAGACATCCAGGGCCCTGTCCCCTGGGTTTCCAGCCTCTGGTCCAGTGCTAACACTAGTGGCCACAGACACTACCCCCAGTCCCCAGCTTTGTGCTGGAGCTGCGCCCACTCCCACAGCTCAGGAGCCCTTGGGGCTCACAGGGGACGTAGAGTTCACCGGTGCCCACCACGCTGCAGCCCCCACCGCTCCTGAGGACGCCAGTACCCCCTGTGCAGTACTCCGTCCTCAGCGTGGGTCCACTGACCACACACGGCTCGTACAGGATGGCGCCTTTGGAGCTGCTCACGGCTGTGGAAACATGAAGGGTTGCTCAGGGCTACACCCTGCATGGATTGGAGGGAGTCGCCCTGAAACAGCTCAGCCAGGCCATTCCTCTACCTGTGGCTGCTCACTGCCAACTTTGCCTACCTCCATGTTTCCCCATCCTGGCTGCATCCACTGCTTGGAATCCCCGCACCCTCCTGTGCTTCTTCCCTTCCCCAGAACCTTGGCAAGGCCAGGCCCGATGTCAGTCTCTACTCTGCTTTTCCCTCCCTCTTGAGCCTCTTCAAACCTTTACCCTTTAGCAAAGCATCGATGTGGCCTCTGGGGGCCTCTGAGGCCATGCTGTGCCTCTGTTCCTAGTTCTGACCCCTCGAAGATTTGGACAACCCCACCAGACCTTCCCCACCAGTCCAGGCTCATAGTAGGCAGAGCCCTTCCCATGGAGCAGGGGAGACCCTAGAGGTCTGAGTAGAGTGGTGTGAGTTTCTATGTTGGGTTGATCAACTCCCAAGACCCAGAGCTTGGGGACATGGCTGATACTTACAGATATTCACGGGCCCAACGCCTTCACACAGCCTGGGGAGAGGAGGGAAAAGAAGACAAGCTAACTGCATCAAAGAGAACAAGATGGCTCAAGGTGGCACCTCCCCTGGCTGCCCTCACCATGCCAAGCAGGAGGGCTGGAGGACTGCGTGCTGTTTTGGATTTTCCATGACTGTGGGCTGGATAACAGACTCTCTGTGCCTATCCTCCCTCCCAGAGCTCACCTGTGCTCCTCGCCCTCCAGCAGGCGCCTGTAGGTGGCGATCTCGATGTCCAGGCCCAGCTTGGAGTTCATCACCTCCTGGTACTCCTTGAGCAGGCAGGCCATGTCCTGCTTGGCCTTCTGCAGGGCGCCCTCCAGCTCAGCCAGCTTGCACTTGGCATCATTAAGGGCTGCCTCGCCCTGCTGCTCTGCCTGGGCTATGGCGGACTCCAGTTTGCAGCGCTGGGGGAGAGGGCACAGAAAGGCATCATTGGGATCCCTGGATTCCTGAGCCATACCTTCAGAAGGACAGAGAGAACCTGTGTTGGTACCTGCCAGGTTCGAATTTGCTGTGGGTTTCACTGTAAGCTTTTGACATCTGGCTGCTCCCGGGAATTGGGAGCTGTTTTCTCTCAAAAACACTCTAGAGAGATCTTGAGATTTCCCTTTTAGATATGCTCAGCAATTTTTATTAGGAAGAGGGGCTAATATATTTTGAGTGCCTAGCTGATCTTCACTAGCCTAGGAGAATAGTGGGTCTGAATTTATGAGCAACTCAGAGTCACCTTGGAGTTCAGGATCATGGGACCAGAGTCTGAAGGGATTGTGGAGAACATCTTTTCTCTATTCCTTTGCTATTTCATTTCGGACAGTAGGTCACCTCACTTCTGTTGGGGAACTGAGTATTTCTTGAGGCTACTGCCCTCCTGGTGGCCAACTCTTATAGAAAGGGCTTGCTTCCCCTTCATGAAGCAGCCAGGTTTGTTCCTTGGTCAGTGAGCTCACAGGGAGGGTTGGAGCTGCCCATGCAGCCTTGCAGGCAGGTCAGCCTCTTTCTGTTGGGCTCTAATGGCAAGGAGGCCTCCCTGGCCTCACCTGGGCTTTGATAGTCTCGATTTCTTGCTGCAGCCGCTGGATGAGCTTGTTCATTTCCAGGATCTCGTTCTTGCGGTTGCGGAGGTTATCACAGTGGTTCCCGGCTGTCAGCCTCAGCTCCTCATACTGCAGGGACAGAGAGGTCAGATCCCCAGGCTCCGCATGGTGGCACCTCCTGGCCCCTTTCTCACTCTTCCCAGTCTGTTCTCTAGTGACTTCCTAGCTTGGGTGCTCTTTAGCTTCTGGTCCTTGTTCTATTCCTGTCTCCTTTCCATTTCTGATCAGTTTGGGCATGCTGACATGGATTACTCCATGTTCTCACCTCACCCCTCAGCCCTGAGCCTTCAGGCTTGCTAGCTTCCTCTCCAAGATCCAAGTTTCTCTCCTCTCCTCTCTAATCCTTTTCTCTCTGCTCCAGAGCTCATTCCCAGGGCTGCTCCATTTTAGATGTCCCTCTGGACCTTGGAAGGGGTTTTCTACTCAGCCGGAGATATCAACCTTAACAAACCAAGGACTCGTTAACAATTGAAAACAAAATGCAATGTATGTCCTACTTTGGCTAAATACATTTCTTTAAAAAACTTTTCGACTTTGGATCCAATTTCTGAAGGGTAAGTATACAAATTATATTTATAGATTTAAAAAATTAGCCAACTTTAAATTTTCTGATACTGGATGGGAATATCTTGCATAGAAAATGCAAATTAAGGACTGGGGATATGGCTTAGTGGTAGAGCACTTGTTAACCTGTGTGAAGCCCTGTATTTGATACCCAGCGGAGAAGGTGGGGGGCGGGGGGGGCAGACAGAAAGAGAGAGAGAGAGAGAGAGAGAGAGAGAGAGAGAGAGAGAGAGAGAGAGAGAGAACGAAGGAAAGAATAATTACTTGGCTTTTCTGTTATTTGGCTGTGGGAAAACTTGCAGCTGCCTAATAAATATCTACTCTTTTCTCCTTAAAACAGAACCCTTTGAGCCCAGATAGAATATTTCTCTACCTCCTGATCAATGAGATCTATCACCATTGCTGGGTAGGGCTGCTAGGAATGCTCTTTAAGTGGGGATGAGTCAGTTGCCTTCCTTCCTCCCTCTAGTCTCTTCCTGCTTATCATGAATGAGTGCTATTGCAGCTATCTTGGGACATGAGCCAACTATGAGCATGCAAACATGTTAAAGACAGTAGAATGGATGGCTGGAAGGATCCTGGCTCCCTGGTGGTATAATAAAACCGCTGTGTCATCCTGGGCAGTCTATTTTTTGTACCCTGTTATCTGAGGAAAAAAAAAATCTTGAATTTGTTTTAACTATTGTTTTTTAAATTTCTGATCTTCATTGCTAAACATAATTCCTAATAGAATTGTCTTTACTGTTCTGTCTTGGGAGGATGGGAAAAAGAACTTATGTTCCCTGAGTCCACCCGGCTGATGAGTGGCCCAGTGGCAGCCACTGGAGGGGCCAGCCTGGTGAACCTGGCTGCGCTTGGGCCACAGACTGAGTTGCCAGGGCTGACTCCAGACCAGGGCTGGTTGATTATTTCTGATGACCATTCAGAATAGACAGAGTAACACTTAAAGCATCTTTAGGCAGCAGTACACGACCTGGACCTCACTTTCCTGCCTCTACGTCCTGGCTCTTGCTGTGAGGCCTTCCACATGCAGGGCAGCGAAACTGAGATGATAGCATTTGGTAAATGAAATTGCCCTTTGGGGCTCCCCTGCCCTCCTAGCAATCTCCTAATTACTGAGTCTGGGCCTACCTTAATCACCATTTCTGCTCCACCACCAGTAACCATCCCATGCCACCAGCCTCCTCCCACGCCTCGAAGCCCAGAGTCCTCTGCCATCATCTCCAATTAGGTTTATTGAAGGTTCCTTAGAGGAGCACTTCTGGTGAGTTTGCAGGTAAATAAAGCTGGTCACCTGACACCTTGGTGGCAGGCCTGGCCTGTCGGTGGGGTCCCTCCCACATGCTCTGCAGGGACCTGGACTGAGGTCCCACAGAAACAGTTGGGCCAGGGGTCATGGGGTTCCTGGGTCCTGTGGCATGGCCTAGTCCTCATCCTGGGGCAGAGGGCACCTTGGAGTCCTCTCTTCCCCTCCCCATCTCCTCTCTCTGTTCCCTACCCCTCCCATCCCCCAGCCTCACCCGGCACTGGTACCAGGCCTCTGCTTCAGCTTTGCTCCGGCTGGCGATGTCATCATACTGGGCCTTGATCTCGGCAATGATGCTGTTCACGTCCAGCTCCCGGCTGTTGTCCATCTTCACAATGACCGAGGTCTCGGAGATCTGGGACTGCAGCAGGAGGATCTCCTGGGGGAGGGCAGAGGTGGAGGGTGAACTCTGGGGATGTGGGGCGGGAAGGGAGAGCCTGCTCTGACTGTCCCACAGTGATTTGCACAGGACTCTGCTATAGCTGTGCCCTCTCATGTCATCAACGTGCTCCTTCCTTGTACCCATCCTTGAGTGGCCCAGGCTTTCCCAGAGGGGCCCAAGGATCTGAGTGACCTGACTTGTAGGAGTTCCACTCCCTGAGTACCCCAGTAGACCCATGGGACCTCTTCCTGTGCTTGCCCTGAAAACATTCACTGGGCAGATACTTTCTTACCCCCTCTCTGGCTCCTTTGGGACCCGCCCCTGACTCAGCACCTACAAGGCAGCATGGCTGCAGGTACCTCCTCAAAAAGGCCTTTCAGGAAGGTGATCTCCTGTTCTAGAGCCTCCACGTTGGTTTCCAGGTCAGCCTTCATCAGGAAGGCGGTGTCCACATCCTGTGGCAGAGCAGGGACAGAATCACGACCCTGAGCTGGGGGCATGTGGGGGCCATGCCCTCTGCCACTCAGATACCTCCCCAGCCAGCTGGCAGCAGGTGGCAGGTGTGGGGTCCACCTTTCCTCTCTGAGGCCAGGTGGACGTGAAGGAGTGAAGGCACCAAGGCAGGAAGGAGGTACTCAGCCCTGGATGTCATGCCTGGGCCTGACACCCTGAAGGGAAGGATGGGAAGGGAGCAGGGGTTTAGAGCAGCCTACAGTGTGGCTTTTCAGAGCACCCTTTGCAGAGCCAGGCCTGGAAATTTCCAGCTACCTGTCCAAGGAATCATGGCAATTGGTTTAATCCGTGGAGGGCTTGAGTCAGAGTTTCGTTTTGCTTTTGACTTGGCATTAATCACATCCCAGAAGACACAACCTCTGACGACTTTGGTCCACATGAGTTGGGGGTGGAGGCCAGCCCAATCCCTGCCCCTTTGCAAGGAGGACAGGGAGAGAAGCCTGGCCTTCCTCTCTCCCAGGGTCAGTGGGGCTGGCACAGGAGCCTGAGGGGTCAAGGACTCCTTGGCAGGGATGGGGATGGGTTGTGAGTGTCTGGCCACAGCCCAGGGGCTGGTGTCTGAGGCCACCTGGGCTGGCTCCGGGGCCTCCACCTCCCTGTATGTCTCCCTCACCTTCTTCAGGGCAACAAACTGGTTCTCGGCACAGGGGCGCAGGGAGAGCTCCTCTTCATATCTGATGGAATGGAATAGGCAGGAGGGAGGCTTTAGTTGGGCGTACAGGGTTTGGAAGGGATCTTGGCCTCAGGCTTTTGAGGGCCATCCTACCTGCACTGACTGACTGCCCCAGGGAGCCATCAGGTCCAGCCCAGTCTCTGGACATCCCCCACTCAATGTAGATAATTATTAGCAGAGCTTCTCACAGCCACTTTCCAAGCATACTGCCTCCCACTCCCCCATAGCCTGTTTCTGTAATGAGTCATCCTCTGGGAAGTCCTCTTTAAAGCTACCTTCATTCCCTGTTGCTGTGGAGGAAGCCCCTTCATCTAGTTATTTCCTCTGAGAATCAGAGAAAGGTCATGCTGCCGGCAAATTCCCAGCTGACCCCGGCCTTCTCCTTGCTGGGAGGGTGGGAAGCCTGGCCTCTACCTGCAGCCTAGTGGCAGAGGTAGCAATTAGCCACTTTGCTGGGCCCACTAAGGCAGCCGGCTATTTCCTGGAAGCTCCTGGGGAACTCCTCAGCCCACGCCCAGGGAATCAGAATTGGGGTTCAGCCTGGCTGGAGCAACTCTGTTTGATGAGTAGCATTGACCCATCAGAAGCATCTCTGTACTTCCTGATGCCCATCTATCCCTTTCCAGCCCCAGCACTGGGCTCTGGAGCCGACCGTCTGGGTTTTTTTTTTGGGGGGGGGGGCGGGTACTGGGGATTGAACTCAGGGGCATTCTACCTCCGAACTATACCCTCAGCCCTATTTTTTATTCTTTATTTTGAAACCGAGTCTCACTAAGTTGCGGAGTGCCTCACTAGGTAGCTGAGGCTGGCCGCAAATCTGGATCCTCCGGTCTCAGCCTCCCGAATGCTGGGATTACAAGCGTGCGCCACCACGCCCAGCTGACCGCCTGGGTTTGAATCCCAGCTCTGTCACGTGCCAGTCATGGCCAGGATGGGTAAGTGACTTGGTCCCTCTGCACTTGGTCATCTGCAGTTTTGCCTCCTGCAGAATGAGGTTAACTCTCTGGTCCTGCCTTGCAGGGCTGTCGTGAGTTAGCTGATGTCTGTACACACTAGGACAGCACCTGGAAGTTTCTGCCATCATTAATTGCCAGTGTGATCTCAACCTCTCCTCTTGGCTGTGTTTAAAATCCAAGATTCTCATCCTGAGCTGCAACTCAGATCTCCTATGTTACCTTGGGCTGGCCTCCACCTTCCCACAGCCTGCCCCCCCCCCTTGCTAGGCATACCCTGGTGCTTCCTTCCTGTCCCTTTCTTTCTAGGTCTACTCTGGATTCCCCTTTTGGAAGAAGCCATTGGAAGGGACATTATCCTTTAAGGCTCCCTCTCTTGGGGTTCCCCTCCCCTCTGCTGTGTCCCTCACTATAGCCGTTCACATGTAAGTGCTGGTGGTCTGTGTGTACCACACTGGGGCATCCTGAGGGAAGGAGCTACATTTTTCCTCTCTGTAGCACCCATACTTCCTGGCACAGTGCCAGCCGCTAACAAGGCGTATGGTTCAGTATGAGTGTTCCCAACATGGCTCCTCCCCACTGACCCCCAGCCCCTGTGGGCTGTTGCTCTTGGTCTAACTGCTCTTGTTTCTCTGCAATGGAAATAGGTCTCTCTCAACCTTCCTCCACCAACATGCATTTCCATGAGGCCTGGGGCCCAGGCCAGCCCTCACCAGGACCCATCAGGAGGCAACTTATCTGGGCCTCAGCCTCTTGCAAGTGCTGGAGCTAGCTACCTGCCAGCTCTTTCTTAACACATGCACAACTACCACCTACTCCAAGCTGGAAACTAGACCCACAGCTTGCCCCGAGCTTCAGTGCACCAACCGCATAGCACTGGGAATTGAGAGCAAGGGTGCTAGAGCTTGCTATAGTGTGTGTGTGTGTGTGTGTGTGTGTGTGTGTGTGTGTGTGTGTGATGAGGAGGTATTGGGAAGCTGGAATTCAGGTGTGAGAGGAAATGTGGGTTGGGCAGGTGAGGGGAGGAGGGAACAGCAGGTGCAAAAGCTTGGTGGGAAGAGCCGTGCAGATCTGCTGGGGGACTAGGAAATAGTTCTGGATCTGAAAAGGGATTGATGGACGCTAAGGCATAACAGGTATGTAGTGTAGGGTATAGAATTAGGGCTCCCAAAAATGGTAGGTGAAAGAGCATGTTTTATAGTGAAAGAGATCCAAGGGCCTTATTGAGACAGGGTAATGGGAATGGAGATTAAGACAAATGCACAATATCAGAGCTTGCACCATGAGCCAAATATAGGCTACTGTGGGATGCTCTACCTACATCATCCCACTTAATTATTCTATGACCTAATGAGCTGAGTTTTAGCTTTTCCATTTTATGGATGGGAAAACTGAGACTCAGTTTACTTCTATAGCTTGCCCTGGGTCCCCTGTGGGGTGAAAGCAGAGCCGACTCACTTTTTCTTGTAGCTCTCCAGCGTGTCCTGGAGGCTGCAGAGCTCCGACTCCAGCCTCCCGTGGTCCCCGGTCACACAGTCTAGCTGCCTCCGCAGGGCGCATATGTAGCCCTCGAAGAGGGGCTCTATGTTGCTCTGGCAGCATCTCTGCTGCTGCATGAAGTTCCACTTAGTCTCCAGCAGCTTGTTCTTCTGCTCCAGGAACCTGACCTGCAGTTAAGAAGGGGGTGTCACCAGGCAGTAGGGACCAGGAATCATTTGTGTCCTCTGCCAGCATACCACTGCCAATCCACTAGGATTCGAAAAAGTTAAGGTCTCTGCATAGACTGGCTCCTTGGGGTGTGTATGTCTTTATGTTTCCTCTACTTTGGGGACTTAGAGGACCCCCCCACCCCCCCCCCCGCCTTCCATTCAGGGATTACATGTTGTAGCAGAAAAAATACTGCACCGAGAGCCCTAGGGCAGGGCCACTCTCCAGCCCTGCAAGCCTGTCTCTCACAAGCCCTGTGGCCTAGATCAAACCACCTGCCCCTTCAAGCCTTGCTTGCTTCCAAAAGCTCCTGCTTGGGATGGTGTATGGGACAGAACTCTGCAAACTGCATATGAGGGTATGATGATGATGGTTGGGAGTCCAGGCTTTAATTGCAGCCCCGGGGGGAGAAAGTCAGTTCAGGGGTGTGTCCTAGGAGTGCAAGCTCTTTTCACCTAATTCGCCCTATCCTGCATGGCTGCATCTGAAAGAAGCCCGGGTTGCAGTACATGGACAGCTGCTGGCCCACCTCCTCTGCTTTGTGGATTGGCACTAAGGTTGGAAGCAGCTGAGTGAGTTGACCCTGGTCACTCAGCTAGTCACAAGCAGAGGGAGCGCAGTCTCCAGCCCTTGCCCTGGGATTTCCTGTACTGTGCCTCGCCTCTCAAGAAAATGGCAGAAGGAATGTTGCCCCACTTCTGGTCGATGGCCACATCAGCAGGAGGCTCCCACCTTTCAGAGTGGTTTATAACCAGAACTTAGTAAGCTTTAAAAATAAAATTAAGCCTGACTGAACGCCTTCCTTTTTGAAGGACTTTTGCATAGATTATCTCTTTTAATTCTCCCACTGTCTCTCTTCCCAGGAGATGAGCAGTCCCCCAGGCTGAGTGGTGAGAGCCCTGCACAGGGATGGGGGGTCATGGGAGTGGAGTCAGCACCAAGGCCCAGGACTCCTGACTTCTGACCCGCGAATCTGGTCACCAGAAACACCAGCTTAGCCCTTGACGTGGACCCTGACCCCACGAGCCTCCCTGGGGCATAGAGAAGGGCTCAGGGACAACTGAAGGATGCCACACTGGCCAGTTCAGTGGCTTTTAAAGGCAGCATGTCTCCCTTCCCTGTAGCCTGTCAGAGCTCTGACTCTGGCGTTGACAGAGGCAAGACTTAGGTGACAGTCACATTATGTCCCTAGCTTTGCTTCTCTTTTTCCTCATCCCAGGCCTAATTTGAGGATCATGGCGCCCACCCCCATCTTCAGGCACAATAATCTTTTTTTCTTTTTTTTTGGTACTGGGAATTGAACCCAGGAACATTCTACCTCTGAGATACATCTCCAGCTCTTTTTTATGTTTTTGTTTTGAAACAGGGTCTTGCTAAGTTGCTGAGGGTCTCACTAAATTGCTAAGGCTGGCCTTGACCTTGCGATCCTCCTGTCTCAGCCTCCCAAGTACTGGGATTACAGGTATGCACCACCACCATGCCTGGCAGGTCCAAAAGTCTTGACACAGCTCAAACATATAGAAGGCAGCTCTACTGTTAAAGCCTCATTGGAAAGGGCATCTCTTGATCTGTTTGGTCATTCTTTCAGTATTGCTTTGGAAGTTCCTCTTATAGTCTGCTCTCAGTAAATATTGGTGATTTTTTTTTTCAGAGAATATCCAGAGAGAGGAGAGAAAGGAAGGAAGGGAGGAAGGAAGGAAGGAAGGAAGGAAGGAAGGAAGGAAGGAAGGAAGGAAGGAAGGGAGAGAGGAGGGAGGGAGGGAGGAAGGAAGAAAAGGCCTGGGAAGCAGAAATGTTTAGTGTAGAGCCTGACCTAAACAGTTTCCAATGACAAGTGGACAAATGATGACTTGCCCATTGCCAGCCTCTCCTTGCCCTGTGATGAGACACCAGGCGCACTCTGCTGTGGTCTCCTCCCCCAGCCCTGGCACCTTGGGCCTGCCTTCTCACCTTGTTGATGAAGGATGCAAAGCGATTATTGAGGCACTTGATCTGCTCCTTCTCGTCCCTCTTCACCCTCTGCACCATTGGGTCCATCTCCAGGTCCAGGGGGACCAGGAGGCTTTCATTGATGGTGACGGGGGTGATGCAGGCAGAAGGCCCACAGGTGGCCCCAGCCCGATACCCGAAGCCAGGCAGACTGCACCTGGAGGCAACCCGGGGCCTCCCGAAGCCCACGTTGCACAGGCTCCGGGAGCCGAGGCAGCCCAGGGCTCGGAGGCCCCCACCAGCCCCAGGCCGGCATGGTCCCTTGCTCACTTCATAGTGAGTGACCATCCGGGGCACAACAGCTGAGCACGAGCTGAAACTCTGAGTGCCACATCTGGAGCCCACCTGGAAGGAGCGGCACGACATGGCAGGAGAGGCAGAGAGAGAACAGAATGGGGAGAACAGAACGGGGACAGAAATGACCAAGTCATGGCTCAGCTTCCCACCTTTTATCTGGTAGGAGGATGAAGGGCTAAGCTGGGTCAAACCCCAAGTCCCCATTAAACCAGGTTTATGAGCTTGGGAGATTGGCAGCTGCTAAGTAGCAAAGTAGATAATTAGGGTAGCAAAGAGCAAAGAGAAGGAGCCAATGGTCAGTGCTGGGGGGTTCTATAAAAGTCCCATTTGTCCCCCTTCCTTGTTTATGGGGGCCACGAAAGGGGCCATACAGACAGATATGCTTGCCATAGCCAGTAGCTCAGCCTCAAGGAAAGGTAGAGTGGGACTTGACGTCATTTCACAGGCGGGGAAGGGAGGGGCATGAATTATACATCCTGACTGCCCTGGGATTAGAGGGCAGATTAGACACATCGAGGGTGCTCTGTCTATTCACCCAAGGCTGTCTCTGTCTTTCCACAGGTCCTCTAGACCTCAGTGCTCTCCATGGGCTCCTGGGTGACCCTAGAAGCTCCCAAGAAGGAAGGGAGAGGGTGGGAGAGGCCTCCCTACAGTGGGCTGGACCCTGCCCCTCCTCAGCACAGGCAGGTCTCTGGTTCTGCAGCACCCCTGTTCCACCAGAGGTCCAGACATAGACACTGCTTCTAGGAAGGGAGAGGAACGAATGCTCTCCCCAGCACTCTGGGGGCCCTAAGCCTGGTTTCAGCATTATTCTGGGGTTCTGTGTCTTGCGCTCCTTCTACCCCGGAGCTTCCCCAAGGGAGATGCAGCCTGATCTGGCCTGAAGACATCTCTGGGGCAGCGTTGCCCTTGGGACTGTTTCAGGTGGGTGTGGAGGCGGGCTCTCTTGCCAGCATGAGGGCGCAGGCATGGTTCTTTGGAAATGCCTAAGGCCCCGCCCCATCCTCGCTCCTCTTTTGCTCCATCTCAGTGGTGCAACCCTTGCTGGGGCCACCTGGCCTTGCCCTTCTACACTAACACCTGCTTCCAGGTCAAAATGAAGCCAATAATAATAATGATAGTAACATGAACCAGGGTTTACTGTATGCTGGGATTATTCTGAGCTCTTCACACCCATTATCTTTATACTGCTTAGTATAACACCATTTTACAGATAAGGAAAGTGAGGAGCAGACTGAGGAGCGTGGGCAGGCCCAAGGTGCCCAGTTTGTCAGTATAAGGCTGGGATCAAATCCTCTTCCTCCTGACCAGACGTCTCCATGCTCTGTTGCTCTGCAGGACAGAAGCCTGGTTAGGAACGGGGAAGCTGCCACCAACACACTTCCTGTTCCTCGCGGTGCCCACACATGGGTTAGGAGACTGGACCCTAAATGTTTCTCATGCCTTGGACATTCTCAGTCTAATTGTGCCCCCTTCACACTGCCCCCTTTTTCCAGAGTCTTGGCTTTGGTGCTGGATTGGGGGGGGGGTGTAAGGAGAGGGGCAATGTGGGAGGCAGAGGGTGGGAGAGGCTGGGTGCCATTGCATGGAGTCAAGGAAGGAGATTCTCAGTCTGCCATGGTGGGTCCCAAAAGGGTGCTGATAGTGGCAGCAATGCTGAGAGGCCTGGCCAGACTCCTGCTACAGGGGATGCGTGAAGTGGCAGACAGGGCCATGAGGACAGGGTTAATTGGAGCCACAAGGACGCAGCGGAGCTCCCCCACAATATCCAGGCCGGAGTTGGATGACAGTTGCAGTGACAGTGTTGGGCTCCCAGAAGTGTAGAGGGTAGGATGGTGTATTGGATTTGTGGTGGACAGATGGCACCTGCTGCCAGTGCCTGCCAATTCTGAGGCTTCCCTATGGGTATGGACAGGACATCGACTAAGTCAAGACCCCGAGTGCTCAGTGACATTTTATTGAAGCTATTTCAGTAAACAGGCAAGCGTTCGGGAGTGGGCAGCTCACAAGGTTTGACTTGTTTTCCAAAGCCATGGATCTGTCTGCACACCAGCAGCGCCATGGAACCACTTCCTTGACTTCGGGATGCGTTTTGGTCTTGAACTCATGGCAGGTGTTTGAGGGTTTACAACTCCTCTGCAAAGGCCAGCTTCAGAAAGACCTCAGTGCATCCCCTTATTCCCCTGCACCCTCCCTTTGCTGTCTTGGAGGAGTTGTGCACCACATCCCCCCAGAGCTTGCCATTTGGCCCTTCCTAGTAGGGCCAAGAGTTTGGTGTGTGGGTTTAAGAAGCTTCATGCTTACCAGGGCTGGGGATAGGTGAATCCATACAGCAGAGACATTTCAGAGGTTGAGAGGCAAAAAAAACAAAGGTCAGAGGAGAAAGAAGAGGAAGTGTGTTGGGAAATGGAAAGAATGGGAGGGAGGAGGGGAAGTCGGGAGGGAGGAGGGGAAGTCGGGAGGAAGGGAGAAAGGGAGAAGGAGAGAGAGGCGGGGGAAGAGAACAAGAATGAGAACATGCGCAGGGGCAGTGGAGGATGAGCAGAAAAGGAAGTGAGGGTGAACAAGTAGGTGGAAAGGGCAAGGTAAAAAGAAAGAGAACTTTCCAGAAGAAAGATGTAGTTAGCACAAGGGAAAGAGAAAAAGGCCTGAGCCCAGAGCATTATTTTTCAGGGGGACTCTCACAATGCAATTCTCCACATGGGCTACTTGGAACCTTTTTTCCTGGTGCATCTTCTGCAGGCATTTTGGGCTGAGTTCCTGCCCCCCGCCACCTCATAATCAGAACATTTCTGTTCAGGGACAATAGTTCTAGTATCAGCGTAAATGAGGCAGACTTGGAAGGAATGTGGCTATGATCTATCATTTAATGAAGCTGCAGGCCATGGAGAACTTTGGGCTCTTGATAAAATTATTCCATTTTGGTATCAAGAGTCGATAACTATTTTGTGAGGAGTATTGATTCCTCATTCAAACATTCTGCTGTTGGGAGTTGTAAGGGGGAGTTGGCTGGGGGCCTGGGCAGGGACAAAATAAAAGGAGGAGAGGAGACACTACATATGGCAGGGTTTGCAAAGATATTTCCTGGTCTGAGGGCCCAGCAGGAAAAGTGTCTTGTGCAGGGAGAGATAGCATGTGTGGAAACTCTGGCCTAGACTGCATGCAACTGTCTTGGGACATCATGGTCAATTCCAAGGTCTCCATGAAGGACCAAGCAAGAGGAACCATCTTGTGGTTGTAGCGGGTCTGGGTCAAACAGGAAGGGGAAGATGCGATTGCTCCCCCCGCACACTGGAAGGTACTTCAAGGCAAAATCCTAGCCCTGGTCTTGGTCCAGAGTCAGTGTGGGTTGGAATAGATTCTGGAGGGCTCTGAGACCAGGAGCAGATGGGGTATTTCTGTGGGGACCTGTCTGGAGGCAGAGGGATGGATGAAGTGACCTTGAAAATCCTAGGCCACTGCTGCTCCCTGTGCCTCCTGCTGTGGATTTTGTGCATGGGGTGTCAGCAAAGCATCAGGCCTTAGGGCTGGGAATCTTGGGGACCTTTGGGGGTGGCAGCTGAGGCAGCTGGCTTTAGCTCCTGTAACTCTTCTTGGAGGACGAGGTCTTGGAAATGATGCGCATGCTGGAGCTGCTGCCACTCATGTTGCGGCCACTGGTGGAGCTGAAGCCACTGCTTCCACCGCCTCCACAGTAGCCCAAGCTGCCACTGTAGCCACCTCCGCCCATGCAGAGGCCGCTGCCCCCACTGTAGCCGGTGCCCCCAGAGGAGGAGACCACAGCTGTGGAGAGAAGGCATAGCACACGTGGGCAGGCTCCTCTTTTTCCCAGGATGCCCCTCCCACGCCTCAGGTGTCATCCCTGAGTCAGCTTTCTCCCATGGCACCTGACCCTGGGCAAGCCTCTCTCCCCAGGAGCCTCAGGGAACAGTGGTCTCCTGAGACAGGCGGGGCAGGGGCTCACCGGCCCTATTATCAGTATTATCATGTGTATAGGGCTTCATGATTTTCAAAGCATGGTCACAGCTGTGACCACACTGATCTCAAGAGGCCCGAGAAGATGCCATTGTGGCAATGACCCCCATTTCATAGAGAAAAGATGGAGTTGCAAAGAGATCAAGTGGTACGTCCAAGGTCACTCCTGCCTGAACCAGGGGTTTAGACCCCTGTGCTGCATTGGTTCTTCTTCCCTGCCAGGAGGCTTTCAAGTTGGGTGGAATAAGACTCCCATGTTGGAACCAGCCACCTAGATGGGACCCCTCCAGTACTGGAATCCCCTCAACTACATCACGGAGAGGTAACCCTTTAGTGTCTGCTCCAGTGCTTTACTTCCATGACCAGGACTCTGGGCTCCCATAGTGCCACCCAGGGCTCTGAGCTTTTCAACGCCTTATCCCTGGGGTGGGGGAGTCACTCTGAGGTTGTTCCTCCTGCTCCTCCTCTCTTGAGTTGAGGCCAAGCCAGGTCAGTCACTGTTCTACTTGTTCAATTAATTTGCTTAAATCTAAACATAGGCCTTTATCTTTAACCTGCTTCATAGTCTCTTGCTAATTGTGTTGGAGTTCCTGCCAGAAATCGAGCATTCAAACTGGGAGCCCATCACTGTTTGAGCAGTCCTGTCTTGTAACAGGATGCTCTGGGACAAGGCTGGAGTCACAAGTGGACATATGACCAGCCTAGGTTGAGGGGTCACCTAGGGTTTCTGGAAAGGTGTCTCTGATTTCTGCTCTACTTCCTTCCTTAGGGACATGGAATGTCCACATTCTGAGTTCTCTTGTGCTCACTGTGAGGGAAGACCAAAGAAGAGAGGGGTCTCCATAGAGCCTCTAAGAGGGTCTTAATGACGCCCATGTCCAGTGTGTTTGTTTTCTAGCCACTAAATCCTAATTGGCCTAATTAGCAATGCCCTTTGCTCCGCCCTCTTCTATTACCCCAAGACAGTTACTCACAGATGTTCACAGCTCCAACGCCTTCTCCAGTGAGTCTATGGCAGGTGGGGAGAGAAAGGACATTTCATTGGTTAGAAGTTATAGAGCCAAAGGTTCTGTGTATTTAAAACCTGAAGCACTGAGCACGTCCTGGATGCCAGGCTCTGTGCTTAGCAAGCTTTCCATTCATCTCTTTGGCTTTCCAAAGCTAAAGCAAATACAAGAGGGAAAATCTATAGGAGAGACCAAGTCAAAACATGCAGGGGAATGGGGAGAGGAACTGGTGCCAATTAGGCAGAGTGGGATGGTCACATTGTAGGGCATCTCTGGGGAGACTTGCGGCTCCTGAAGCTGGTTCTGAGCATGACCATGTATGTTACAGAGCCTGGATAGAAATGGCTCTGCTTGGGGTCGTTCAGGTGGTCATGACCACCTCTTCCTGACAACTCTGACCCTGGCCCCCAGGCAAGCAGGAGCTGTGTGTCATGTGAAGGGTGCTTCTAAAGGAGCAGTTGCATGTTCAAACCTTGGGATTTCTATGTGGGGCTGACATTGCAGGACTCATGTGGCCTCTGTGGCATAACTATCGAGCTCTGGTGGCATCTGTTTGGGCCGTGGTGGGAGCAGAAGGTGACTCACCTGCACTCCTCGCCCTCTAGTAGCTTGCGGTAGGTGGCGATCTCAATGTCCAGGGCCAGCTTGACATTCATGAGCTCTTGGTATTCTCGGAGCTGCCTGGCCATGTCCTGCTTGGCCTTCTGCAGTGCGTCCTCCAGCTCAGCCAGCTTGTTCTTGGCATCCTTGAGGGCCAGCTCCCCACGTTGCTCGGCATCGGCGATGGCAGCCTGGAGTGTGGCACACTGCCAGAAGGCGACAGGAGATTATGATACCATTCACAGAGAGTGCAGTGAGTTGTGGGATTTAGGTTAGAAACATGGAAGATGCCCTGAAATGGATTTACTGCAGTAGATTTAATGCCAAAGAGCATCACGTTTAAAATAAGATTGTTCTCTGGCCCCCTTGGATAACTTAAACCTCATCATGATAGGAAAATGGATTTCTGAGGTCCTTTTCAATGTTTCTGTGGGTAGCAGGTAAGTAAAGCAAGGCAAGGCTTGGCCTTTGTGACTCCAGAAGAAAGGGTAGGTGAATGTGCATGGACAGTCCTGGAGGCCACTCCTCTGGGAGGCTTCTCTCTCCCTAAGTTGAGTTAGTTAGGTCTGGGCCCAGGTCTAGCATGGATGGGGTGACCCTTGGGAGCTCAGCATTACCTGCTTCTTCAGGTTATCAATCTCAGAGCGCAGCCTCTGAATGGCCCGGTTCAGCTCAGAGATCTCCATCTTGGTGGAACGGAGGTCATCCCCGTGCCGTCCAGCGGACCGCTGCAGCTCTTCATACTGGGAGGAAGGAGAAGCAGGCCTGGAGTAATGGATGTGTGCAGCAGACAGGGTGGACAGGCCAGAGGAGAGAAGATGTCTCCAGGACCCTGCAGACTTTCAGTGTGCTGCTTAGAGACTCCTGGCTTTGCCCCCACCCCACCCCGTTGTCTTTCACTCTGCCCCTCACTTTTTGTGTCCACAGGCGTCACCCCATAGCCAGACAGCTGTGGCTATGCTCCTTCCCTTCTTCCTGTACCCAGTCTCTCCCTTGTCTCCCTCCACTCTATGTATCTCACCTCCCATACTCAACCCGCAGGGCACCCATCCCCTTCTGATTTGGAAGCTCCTTCATGGTCGTTTGTCTTATCACCATGTCTCACCATCCTCAAAGACTACCCAGCTCAGAGACTCTGTTCCCCCCTTGGAAAACCTCAGGCTGTGACCTATATCAAGCTCCTCCTACCAGTGCCAGTTCTGCCTCTCTTCTCTGGATCCTCCAGTCTCTTCCAGGAGAGACCTTCCTCTTTGCCCCACCTTATCTCTCTTCCTCGTGTTAGCACTGATGTCTGAAACTGTGCCATTGTACCTGTCATTCTGTTTTTTTTTTTTTTTTTTTTTTTGGCGGTACTGGGGATTGAACTCAGGGGCATTCTACCTCCGAGCTACACCCCCAGCCCTATTTTTTATTCTTTATTTTGAAACCGAGTCTCACTAAGTTGCGGAGTGCCTCACTAGGTAGCTGAGGCTGGCCGCGAACCCGGATCCTCCGGTCTCAGCCTCCCGAATGCTGGGAT